>PVJX010004771.1:29950-91332 GCA_004027295.1 Dolichotis patagonum
CTCCCCAATGTCAGAAAATCTAAGTTGAACCACGTAATTTCAAGGACCAGAGCTAAATTTTCACGCTTGATGAAGAGCCCACCATGGAAGCAGTAGATAGGAATTGGAGCTGGGAAGAGGTGGCAGGCCATTACAGGAGCTCTGGAGAGAGGGCTGCATTGAGGTGGACCAGCACTGATCCCTGTGGGAGAGGGTTAGGAAGTGTTGTCACTCTCCAGGACATTGGGACTGGGAGGACATACCGCTCCCCTTCGTCATTTGTTGAAGGTTTCTGGAGAATAGTTATTACTTCTCAGGCACTTACTGCCTCTACCAAAGAGGTGCAGATAAAAGTGATTGAAATGACATTTGTATTTATTAAAATAGTCAACCCAAGGGACAAGGCCCACGCATCAGTTTGTGTCTTGCTTGCTTTCTTCAAACATTGCTTGTGTTAAATTTCTATCCTATCCAAGGAACGCCAGGCATCTCTCCCTCTCTGTAATAGTATTTACTCTCTGTGACTGTGCCTCTGTCTTTTCCGATATTAAATTTATTTGATATTGTTTATCTCTTGGTCAATCTTTTTCTACTCTCTAATTAAGATAACATATGTTTGAGTGTTCACAGTGTGTTAGTCAGTTACATAGTTTGCATGGATTGTTTTATTTTGTCAATAATTCTCTGAGGAAATTATTGCTATTATCTCCAATTTTCACCTGGGTAAACTGAGACTTGGAGATCAGATAAACTTTAGCCCCATCATCAGACCCAACAATCTACTCTTCGCCAATTCTCCAGGTGTCATTCCTAACTTAGGGTAGGATCCTCCCCTGTTTTCACCCACACATAAATACTTACAAAGCTTTAAGGTCTCTTTTATCCTCTGGTTCTCTGCCTCTTTTCCTTGTCACTCTTTAAACTTCAGTGAACTGAGTTACTGCCACTCTCTTTCTTTTCTGTTGTTTTGTTTCTTTACTGCCAAACTAGCAAACAGAACTTGATGACATGGAGGGGGATATAAGAAGAAAGAAGTCTGTGTACAATCGCATGTGCAAGGCAGAAATAGAACTAAGGACAGAGGAGCCCGGGCACAGACATTGGGAAACAGCGGGGACAGATCTCCACCCCGGGAAGGGGCGTGGTGACTCTCCCTAGGGGAGAAGGTGTGGCCCGTTCCCACTATCCAGTGAGCAGGGTGCTCTGTGTCGAGCGTAGTTTCAGGCTTTAATCTGTTGTTAGTCCTTTTTACCCTATGACTTCAAAGACTCTAGCAACAGTCAGCCTTATGTTTTGACATTGTGAGTTGACATTTCTTTAATTTTTGCCTTCATTTCTTCATGACTGTTTTACTGCGTAGTTTGAATGGTGCAGAACAAGGAGGTGAACCAGATACCATTTTAAGTGGTCAGTCTATACTTTGACATTTATATTTTGAAAACTGAAGAGATTTCACAGTTTGCTAGCTTATTTGTTTCTGTTGACTTTTCATTGAGTCATTGTTGGTTGAATTTTTATATCTTCTCTTCTCTTGAAATTATATCAACATACTACAAAATAGATTATTAAAAATGTATAGACTCATATTTTAACACTTTATTATTAGATATATATTTTCATGCTTTTAAAACTTTAATAAGATACCGTTATAATTACTGTTATGTAATTCATACCTAACATCTCTTCTTACCTAAATTAAAACCTTATTGGAGACATTTGTTCAAACTGTAAATGTTTATTCTAATGAGTTACCAATTCATCTCCCCACACAGCATGTTCCAATTTGTGCTTGTAGTAGTTTCTAGAAGCATATGGAGACCAACTGTGGTTAATTTAGGGATCTTCTGTACAAAAACATGATAATTGTCTTTGTCTTGCTGATCGCTCTATAAGACAGTTTCAAACATTTTCAGCTTTTTCATTATGCACGAGATCTTCCGTTGCACATCCTTCTTTGCATAGGCAGATGATTTCACGTGGAACTTACTGAGTAGGGTGCGTTAATCTGCCTAGAGGTTCTACAGTCTTTAGCACACATCAACCACTGGCTCATAATTGACAAATTGTTCCAGATATCATCTGACTTGTTGTTTCCATAGTGCCATAAACACAAAAGCAGAAGAGACATAAGAGGCAAGAAGTGTTTTACAACATAAAAGAGAAAGTAAGACTGGCATATCCTTTGCTTGTGGGTTTTGGGGGGGCAGGGAGCAGCAAAAGATACAATAATACAGGCATCTTCCTGAGTGGTTAAAACAGTGAAGTGTATTCTTTGGTTCATAAATAATGCTCTATTACTTTTCTTCAAAGACAAGTAAAGCTTGACAGACTGACCTTTTCCAGGGCAAGAGTTGTTTCTGTGCCATAAATTATACTATAAAACGAGTGGAAATGCTACTGAGAAATGTATGACAAAATAAGATTAAAGATTACTACACAGAAAAGATTGTTGTTGTATTAATGGATTCCTGTCAATGGGATGGAAATCCTTAGTGTTCTTCTAGATCCTGAGGTCGCATCCAGCTAAAAATTAGGAGGGTATTTTCTAAAACGTAACTAAATGTGTCAAAATAAAAATATTCTGGTTTTTATTGTTTCTTTCTCCTGAATTATATTTGCTCCTAAAACGAGTTTAGCTACTGTCAAAGAAGCTTGTACAATCCAGTCATTTGCTTGCAGAGACTGACTTTGATCACGCAGTTGGCTGGTTTTGGTGTTATGTGTGAGGTGTCGTGAGATTAGAGGGAAACACTTTGCTGAACAGAAGCCCAGCCTGCTACCTTCATCAGTGCGCTGTGCATCGCCAGGAGGAACAAGCAGATGGTAATTCTCAAGTCATTAATTTATCCGGTGAACACTCAATCTGACAGAGTCATCCATGTCACTTTGAAGAAAAGAAAAATAATCGCATGATGACTTACATTGTAAAGGTGGCTTTGAGTTTTTCTTATGCTACACACATTCCAATCTTATTGATTAGCAAAGAGCAGCTTGAAACTGTAAAAACTAAAATACAATTTGAAATACAATGAAGGATTTAAGTCTGCTTAGATTAAATAACAATTCATGAGATTATGAGGATTGAAGGGCTTTGTGAGTCTCTGCACCCTGTCTGAATAACATATATTATCCTTTTCCATGCTTTCAATTCTGCATTTTATATTTTTGCTATTATCCTCCCCAATTTTTCATTAAAATCAAAACTATGTGTTTAAAATATTTGCAACAGTCCCTTTGGAGATATGATTGCAATATTGAATTTATCAAAATAGTGATTGGAGCACAGAGACCATGGCAACAAAGGAAAAAGTAAAGGAAAAATATACAATATATCAGAAAATGTTTTGAATAATAAATCTTAATACTAAATTGAATTTTTAGAGCCCTTTATTGTGTGACAATAGTAGATATACAATGGAGCAAGACAAATAGAAACAAAACATCATACTACAGAATTTAATTAAATTTTCAAAACTTTCCTTGAAATTTGATCTAGCATGGCTCACTTAAATAATAACAGCTCTCCTCGTTAGATAGAGCATATGCTCAACATGGCATGTGACTATAAATCACTCCTTGTCAGAAAGAATAGATACACTGGCTCTGCTCTGCCTCACCATTCTTTATAACAGAAAACAGGGTATCAGTGTTACCTTCATTATAGTAAGAACAGAGATGTATGTCTCAGTACACACACACACACACACACACCCCATTTTAAAGGTAGCTGTCAAGAAACCAAATGACAAAACAATGAGATTAACATTGCACTAAGCATCCATATGCTTCCTAGACAATGTAAAATTCTGGTTCATGTACACAGAGCACTGAGAGAAGCTGAGCATCTATTTTTCATTGTTGTTATTGCATAAAACAAAATATTTTTTAAAACGCTCACACAGAACTACTCTCTCTTGTATGCATCCTGTCACCTAGTTTGTGAACTATTTGAGGAGAGATTTGCTATTCAAGTTTTCTACTGGTCTTATACAAATCAAAATACACATTAAATCATACTATTTTTAAGGATATACCTCAATTTCCTTCTTCTTAGGCAGAAAAATTAACTATTCCTTTTCTCTGGCAGTTTGAGAGCTCCTGAATGGTTGTACACTGTACCCTTGGCCTTGGGATTCTTCTAGAGAGCACAACAGGGCATGGCTCTTCTTTAGCCAGCAGATCTTGGGTAAGGCAGAAGAGAACAGCATATGTTAAGAATCTGCAGACGCCAACACAGTTTTAGACAATATCCACCATCTAAGAACAAGAACAATAGTGGCAGTTCCAAATGCAGACATCAAGCGTTTGGACATTCCAAAGCTAGGAGCTTGTGTTGAATGTCAGAAAAGATGTTATCTGTAAGAGCTGGTTATGGAAGTATAGAGACCCTTGTGCCTCTCACATTAAGAAATCCTCCTCATCAGAATGTGCACAAGCTGCTTATTTATCAGGAATTGTCTACGTGCTGTCCAGATGCTTTCCCTGAACCCACTAGCAGGCCGCACAGTCCTACCAATACTGCCAGGCTGTCAGGGTCAAGTCATTTTCTTTTGCTTCTTGCTAAAGAAGCTAATTCCCTCTTACAATTATAAAAATTTTTAAGTGAGTAGAAAATTATTCCTGCTTCCAAATTTACAGCTTTTAAATTCCAAATTTGGCACAATTGGACTTAAAGTTCTAATCCTATGAAGAGAAAAATATTTTAAAGTGTAAAGATGATATTTTAATATGACTCCATATGGATGTTAACTCATGAGTGTCTGGCTTCTAGAATCTGCAATTATGTAGCTAAATTCATCAGAATTTTCTAGAATAACAGTCTAAAGCAATGATGCTTAATGTTACTCTCAGAAAACATAAAAGCAATTTAAATCTGCTTAAATATTGATACACATCAATATGATCATAACAAGAACTCCTAAATCATCAAGTCAAGAAGTTTGGAGTGAAGTGCTTCAATCCCTGAAAGAAAACAACCTACAACCCAGACTGATGTACCCTGTAAAATTATCTTTCAAAACTGATGGAAAAATAAGATACTTCCATGATAAAGAACAACTGAAGGAATTCATGACCACCAAACCAACCCTACAGAGAGTGCTAAAGGATATTCGAGAGAGAGATAAAGCTGACCATGGTTCCAGGAACAGCAGCAGAGGAGGATCCCCAAACAAGACAGGCAATTGAATGAAGGTGAGAAGTGAAGGGCCCACAGCAGGAGGGTAGCAGGGCAGAGACAAACCAGTGTATGCCGGTTGTAACCATTAATGTAGATGGCCTCAGGTCAGCCATAAAAAGAAACACAGGGAGAGTGGATCAAGAAACAAGATCTATCAATAAACTATACACAAGAAACACATTTAACTGGAAAGGAAATTCATAGACTGAAAATCAAGGGAGAGAAACAATTATTCCATGCGACAGGCAACCAAAAAAAAAAGCAAGAGTAACTTGCCCATCAGCTGCAGAATGGGTAAGAAAGATATGGTATTTTCATGCAGTGGAAAGCTACCTAGCTATAAAGTAGAATAATAATTTTGTGACTCTTATAGGTAAATGGATGCAACTGGAGGTCATGTTTATTATGGGAGAAACAGCTTGAATTCTTACGCATGAACCCTAGCATAAGAAACAGAAGGAGTTAATGGGACCCAAAGGCAAAACAGTTATTGTAAGAGTGATAGGGAAGGAAACAGCTGGAAGGGAAAGGTGGTAACAGCTGTTAATTTCTTATTGTCTTGTCTTGAACTCTTGTGTTATTTTCACAATTTTGTTATATTTGGCTTTGTTCTGTCTTGTTTTGTTAGATGTTATTTTGTCTAATGGTATGGGCAGCTATTTTGAACATAATGGAATTAATTATTTTAATCATAGTTCGTTTCCCATTAAATTGTTTAGAAGTCTTATAATGCTCTCATTCATTTGTTTAATTGGTTTATTCTGTTTTGTTTGATTTTATTATGTGTGATGATATAAACAGCTATTTTGAAGAAAATGAGACATTATGGTAGCCATTGCTGATTTCCTATCATCTTGCTTTGAAGTCCTACCATGCTTTTGTTCTTCTGTTTTGATGAGTTCTATTCTGTTGTGTTTTATTTGCTTTTATTATGTGTAGTGGTATGGACAACCTTTTTGAGGAAAATGAGATATTGTAGTAGCCATTGTTCATTTCCTATTATCTGGTTTTGAAGTCCTATAATGCTTTCATTCTTTTGGTTGGTTTTATACTATTTTGTTATATTTGATGTTATTGTGTGTTAAGGTATAGTCAACTATTTTGAAGAAAACAAGGGACATTATGGTAGCCATTGTTGATTTCTTGTTGTCTTGTGAAGCCTTGTATTGCTTGCATTGTTCTGTTCTGATTTGCTTTGTCCTGTTTTGTTTTCTTTTCTTTTGTTTTATTCTCTTTAAAATAAAAAAAAATTATATTAGCAAAATTAAGCATTGAAACTTGAAATTCAACACCAAGAAATTTAAAATAGAAACTACAGTTAAAAATGTAACCTGAAAACAAAATTGTTCTTATATTTTTTAAAACTTCAGGTTAATTAAGTCATAACGCAAAAGAAAGAAGAAGTGATGTGAATGCATGAAGATCATTATAATGGTGATAAATTATATGATAGGCAGGAAAATTAATAGGGATATTTATACCTATCAAGTATGTAAGAATACATAATATTAACTAAAAGTGGGTTAAGATAAAAGAAAACATTTGGCAAATTCAGTTACAGTTGATGGGAGGGAAAACAGTACAGACTGCGTGAGTGATAAAAGTATTCATCTAGACTTACAAAAACTCAAAGTAAATAGGCCAGAAACTGAATTTAAAACAGCCCAAGGTCATGCAAATCTTAGTAGGTCAAGCCTGGGGGTATACTTGGTCTCCTTATTTCTATAATTCCAGATTTTCAGGCTCCTTCTTTAATGTAATAAGCATTTTTAAAATTTATTTATGAGGTACTTTTAAGAAGCACTTTTAAAAACATTACTTTACTTACACTAGCTATCAAAATTAAAGACTTGGTAAAATATTACCACTTTGGGAAAATATTACAACCTCAATTTTCCTCAATTTTCTGAAATTCTATTAATACTGTGATGTCAAACACAGGTTTCTTCAGGGCTAAAAGGAGTTAGCCCTTTAAATGGCTCCTGACATCTTTAAGCTTGCATGATTTGATTACTTTTTGAATACGTCAAATTGCTTCCTCTGTGAGGGTGTGTGCGTGAGGGTGTGTGTTCCTGTGTTCTTCTTCTCTTTCGAGTTCAGTGGGAGTGTTCCGATTTGTAAGGTCACTACTTAGAAATGTCTACGAAGAGTTCTCATTTTATTGTATTCTTGTTAATTAAAATTCATTTTATATTTCATATCCACAAAAATCTAAAGGTACTGAATTCAGAATGGCAATACACTTTTAGAAACCCATTTTATTATCATACAATGGTATAATTTCATTATATCATGTTAAATTTGTAGTATATAGTTTTAAAAATGAAAAACCTAGTACTTTAAGAAATGAGCATACCAAGGATATGTTTACCTTTACAATGAGACCCAAAAAGATCTCTAAAAGAAAAGAGCTTCATTTGAAAATATTTGCATGAGATTATACTTAAAAATAAGTAATGATCTGTTAAAATTTAAAGCATCACACTAGGAGAGTCTTTGAATCTTTCTTACAGGATTGTTAATTGAATATTTTACATTCCTCTTATATTTTGGCTCTCTGGAGATTATAATGCAAGAATTATAATCAAGTAGATATTGATTTACATTTTTGCTAGGATCAGTGGTTGTTGTTTCCTGTGCAAATGGATTTTTTACAGTGGTTATTACCATCTTAAGATGAATCTGTCCTTGGTTGCATATGCATATCAATTATGTAATAATTACTATTTTTATGCCTTTCATCTGTTTCTGCCAACAAATACCAATTTTTAATACAAAAAATGGGACAGTAAGTACCATGGTCCCTATACATACAGACTCATTTTTTAAGGCGTAGGGACAGTTTTCACAAATCAAACACATGTTGATTAAGCATGCTCTTTCTGAAAGGCCACAGAAATGTAGTTCAGGCTTCTAAGATTTGCAAATTCCTGGAATTTTTATGGGGTAAACGTGGAGAACCATGTTCGGTCCCAGCATGAGTCAACTCAGTGCTTCCGGTGATTTCTTCTGTTTATCCCACTGGGTGCAATAGTTATCCCTCACTTTCAAGTATAAATATTGTGGTACCTGTCACCATCAATCTTAGGCCGCCAAGGACTCATTTTCTAAGCAAAGTGTGAGCACAGAATGATTTCTAGATGTGACAGCTTCTGTCCCCGATGAATTTCCTCTACCTCTCAGGTCCTACGTGGACTTCCCTTCCTCACTCCAAGACTCCCATCTCCAACGCCTCCACTTGTCATTTCTGACCCTTTCTGGTTTTTAATACTGATGTTGATTTTTTGCATGCCTTTGTTTATAAAGATACACTAAGATGTTTGCAGATGAACTGATCATAAAAGGTACAGTATGTACAATTGAGTGGCTTTATTAGTAATCAATAAACTCATAAAGGCATCCACTAAGGAATGTACAGGTGGTAATACCCAACTTGGGGTACTATTGACAGACTTAAGAGAAATGAAAGGGAGGGCTGAGGGCTCGGGAATTACCTCAGCAGCACAAGTTCCTCCCTGACAAGTGCGAGGTCATGGGTCTGAGCCCCAGAACCAAAAACCAAAACAAAACAAAAGAAAGAAACAAAGAAACAAAGAAAGTAAGAAAGAGAAGAGCTGAAACAGTATCTGCTATGGCGCTGCCTAAGCAGTGAAATGGCTTTCTTTCCCACAGAAATGATCCTGGCGTCTTGGTAATCACATTCTGGATTACAAGAGACTGATTTGCTTAATTAATTGATTTTGATATCTGCCCGAAACTTACATGTCACTTCCTAGGAGTGGGCTGTGAAGCAAACAACAAGAATCCTCCAAAATTGGGTTTCAGGTGTACACAAAACAAAATAACCAATTTGATTCACTTTGCATAGTACAATGACAAATATGTAGTATATGTTTTAGAGTATCTGTGGAATTAAGACATTAATACTAGTGAGGTTTGAGTGTTTCTTCTTACCAATTTTTTCTCCTTATTTAGAAACTCTTGATCACATACGTCCCCAAAACAAGGCTCTGGCTGCTACTCGTGCTCCTGAGATAATGTGCCTGAGGTACTTATCTCGAGTCCGATTCTACCAGGAACACAGACAAATGATCTTTTAAAAAACCTACCAAGGGCCTGGGGATTAAGCTCTGCAGCATAAGCGCCTGCTTTGCAAGTGCAAGTCCTGAGTTTGATCCCTGGTACAAAAAAAAAAAAAAAAAAAAGAAAAGAAAAACCTACAAAGAAAGTGCCAGTAAATGAAAATATCTTAACTTACTATTTACTTGGGAACCACTTACCATCCACCGGTTTGTGTCTTCAGAAGCCCTTTGTAGTGCAGGCCACGGAGGCTCTCCTAGGAAGGACTGTGCTGCACGGCTCTTCAGCTCCGGGCTGGAAACGCCGAGTGGAAAGGCGGGGAGAACACTGCAGGCAAAAAGCATGGAGCAGTGGCACTTCCGCGGGCGTGCCGAGAGTACAGTTGGTTATGGATAAACACAAATGTCCAAAGCACTGTCGAACATGGAAACCTCTCGCTTAAAATCTGATAATTTGGCTTCAGAGTCATCAAAATCCGTACAGGTGGTATTTGACGGTATGGAGCTAAATGCGGTCACCTAGCGAGGCAAACTGGGCCTGTTTTAAGAACCAAATTTGAAATAGCTGGCATGGTGTGTTAGAAATGAAGATGAAGCTATTTAGAAGTTAGTACCATGACTTGATTGGCAAGGTTTTTTCTTCTTTTCTTTCTTGCCTCTAACCTATATGTTTCTGGATAAAAAATAAGCCCCTTCTTTCAGATAATACTAAATTCACTGATTCAAATCACTGATTAGTTTACGTGGTGGAAAACATATTTAAGATAAAATTCTGAGCTGAGCATGGTGGCCCATGCCTGGAATTCCAGCACTAGAGAGTCTGAGGCAGGAGATCTCTGAATTTGGGGCCAACCTGGGTTACACAGTGAGTCCAAGCCAGCCTGGGCCACATACTTTGTGTCAAAAGACTTAAAAAAACACAAGGAAATAAAAAAAAATTCTGATGAGTTTCCTACCTTTTGATATATTGATTTAATGACATATAAATGAAGCAAAATGTTTCCCAGTCATCAGTCTTTATTCTATTCATTTTATTGTTAATACTATAAAACCATCTTCATATCTGGAATAACTCTAAATTCCCCAGTTTTTTTACTTTTATAATCCTGAATGTAACCATATGTTGAACTCAGCTAAGTATGCAGTTCTATTTATACAGTATATGATTTTAAATATTTTATCAATAAATTCTAATTTTTACGTTTTCTAAGTACATGTTTACAGTACATAATGATTACATTTATAATGGAGAGTTGGTACAGGTTCATAACACATCTTAGTTCTTCCTTTATCTTCTTCCTCTCCTCTCCCCTCCTGCTCCTTCCAGCTCGTAGTCCTTTTTCCATTTACAAAATTTCTATCGACATTTATTTCTAATTCTTTTGCTCATCCCCTTTCTCCTCCTTTCCTCCTCTCTCCCTCCATATTGTGGTCCCTTTCCCTTTTGAAAAATACACCTTCCTACTATATATCTTTTATTCTCTTCCTTATATTTTGGGTTTCTCACATGAGAGAACCTGTACAATCTTTAAGCTTGCTTTACATTTCAGTGTCATCCGCACACAAATCTTCCTCCTAAACTTAGTAATTAAATTTTGTTCTGTTGAGTATTTAGGAAGGTTTACCACAAGCAATGTTCCACATCTTTAGCCCAATCAATAGATATATTTGTTGCTAAGGCTAAGAAAACATTTGCTCTTATTATCTTTAAAGAGATTATGTTATGCATACATATTTTCTTACAATTATGTCTGATTGTATTGTCTAAAATAGACAATTTTGTTTTAAAATCGGCTTAGTTAAGGTTAATTAAGGTGAACCCTAAGACAAACAGCATCTACACAGGTGGTGCAAACTTCATCTGACTCCGGCAGTAGCAAGCAATCTTTCCATGAACAAAGAAGTTGTATTTTACGTGGCCAGAATTATTTTCCCTTTATTTTTGTTCATGTCATGGCCAGGTGGCATCATTTCCAACTTGTTTTAACTAACTTTGTTATGCTAAATAGCTGGAGTGATTATAAATGCAATAATCAGGAGACTGGCTGTATGCACTGAAAACTCAATTTTTGAGTTTTACAGGGCAAGTCTAAATTTAGGAATTATAAGTGTAAGCTGAAAAATGTAGTTCTTATGAGTCACCCTTTGAAGTTTCTAATGTCCTTAATTTTATAAAAAGGTCATGTTTCAAAAAATATATAAAACAAATAAAAAGTACAGTCTTGCATGGTCCTCATTTTAAAGTAATTCTCTTGAAAATTCCACAGTACATTTTTTTCATTATGTTAAATAATCAGATCATTTTTAACATCTCTAAGGAAAAGAACAAATAGGTCTTTTGGAAAATACTATGTCAATAATATTTTTGTAACTAAATAAGAACAAATTAAATGCATTGAATAGTTTCTAACATGATGAACTAGGTATGAAACATATTTAAAAGATTTTGTCTTTTTATATTTTCTAGGAATATATGTTGCAAATATTAGGAATATTTGTCATAAAAATTAGCCCAACATGATACTATACACCGATTCTTAATCTTTTCTTCTACAATGAACTGCAAAAATATGACCATGAAAACTCTGCCATGAAGAAAAAGTAAACATAAGCAAAGCCATGACCAGTAAGAATTAAGTTACTGTTAAATATTACCATATGCTCATAACACATTGTTTTTTATTCATTCAATAAAAATATCTTAGAGCATCTACTTAAAAATCTACCCAGGTTGCAAAATATAAATGTAAAGAGGTTAATACAATGACGGGTGAGGTAGAATTCTGAAGCCTGTTGAATATGATGAAAAGTAGAACAATTTAATCTGCAGAACTGAGAGAAACCTGGGTGAGAAGATGACCAGGTGGATGAATGAGGGAGATTTTATCCTAAAACTCCTCTAAGTTCTCAGAAGAGGGTGAAGAAGTGTTAGAGTCCAGATCAAGAGTCCAACTCTAACATTTGTTCAGACAAACTCAAGATTCTGTTAAACACTTTACTTCTGTTTCCCAGGAAGAAGTGATTTAGGAAATTGAGGGTGTCCTCAAGAACCTACTGTTTTAAATTCTCCAGATGACATGACATGCAGCCTAGCAGGCTGCTAGTGCTGTGACTTGAGTCAGAGGAGGAATGGCCTGGGAAGCTGATGAGAAGATGTTCTAGCCCTGGCCTGTGAGGACCTTGTTTTCTGGAAGACAAGCTAAAGCAGGTTTTCTCTCAGCCTTTGACGTGCCCACGCATCCCTTCTAGTGAAGGAATAAGGAACAGAGTCTCCGAGTTTGCCTTTCTAACCAGTACTGTCCTTCTGTGGTGCTGCTGGTCTGTGAAGCAAACTTTGCCGCTCTAGTTTGATGAACTGGCAAGTGTCTAAGTTCCTTTCCTCTCCTTGTGAGATAAAATATTTGACACGCGGGATAAAGGAGGAGAGGCTCACAGTTTGCAGAGGTTTAGCCCATAGCTGGCTAGCTCTAAGGCAGAGCTGCACATGGCAGAAGGACAAACAATCATGTGGCAGAACATACCAAAAACAGTAAGAGCAAAAGAGGCAAAGAAATCTCTCTCTGCCCCCTCTATCTTATCCAGACTTCTGGGATTAGGGCAGTGCCAGTTCAGTCAGTGGGCTGATCCTGCAGCCACCCCCTAGTCCCAGCACCCTTAGCCCCAGTATTAAACCATGAGTAATTGCAAACTCTGGATTCAGCTACCTTCGAAAAAGGCCCAGCTAAAAGTGCATGAGGCTTTGGGAGGACATCTACATACAAACATAGCAAGTAAAAAGGCATGTAAGATAAAAAATAAAGATCGTGAGGGTGGAAAGATAGAAGGAATTCTCCTGAGAGTTCCAGGTTCACAGACTGATGCTGTTGCACCTTTAAAACTTACAATATTCACTGATAGTCCAAAGAGACCAAAAAATTACTTTTTTAGCTCCACAAATTAAATGTCTGTTAAATAGACAATATAATGCAGTGACAAAAAGCATAGGTTCTGAAATCAGACTGGCTGACTTCAAATTCTACTTTAATGTTTTAGCAGCTATGATAGAGTGGCCAAAAAATAAACCTCTTTGCCTAACAGTTCTTTATTTGTAAAAATAGACATAGTAATGAGTTCTCTGGGGATGGAAAGATCACTACTTAACATATCGAAAGCACTTACAGCACAGCCTGGTAAAAGTCAACCAATACAACAACATCTGGCACTTCCTTTATTATCTTTATTTTCACAGCTATCAATAGGAGGTCATATTGAAAACAAAAACCAGAAATTTTCTCTGTTTTAACATTTTAAAAAACTGTATAATTGAGGTGTATTTCACTGTTTTTCTCACAGCCCTTCCAGCTCTATGATAAACCTGGTTTCCAATCTTGTTCCTTTTCCTTGCAATTTGATGAAATTCTCATTTATTCCTCATCTATCTGTATGTCTAGAACCACCATATTTAAAAATACTATACAGTTACCCAGTGTGATGATTAAGCTTAATTGCCGATGTGATGTTTGGGAGTAACCTAGGATACTAGGGAATCACACTTAAGGGTCTGTTAGGTAGGTCCTGGAGACATAAACCTGCGTTTACACCTGGTCTCTGGCCATGTCTGTTCTGATGCTAATTAGCTTGCTTTGCCCTCTACCAGCCAGGAGGTGAGTAGTTTTGTTCTGTTTTGTTTTTACCAAGTCCTTCTGCCATAATGTTTGTGCCTTGGATGCAGCTAACTGAAGTCATTAGCCACATAAACCTAGCTTTCTTAAACTTGTAACAGTCAGGTACTTCTTCTCATAAAAGCAGGAACACTGAGCAGCCCAGGGAGCTCACGTTTTCATCTTCCGTTTTTAGGTTACTGCTACAGCCTATGCAACTCTACTCCTCTCAAAGTTTGATCACAGTCATTCTTAACAAGGTCAATGAACTTAACAGTCAACTTAGTTCAGTGAAATTTTTCTTTGGATAAATCTATTTTTGCAGTGTTAATCATCTATTCCTCAAAATTTGACAGCTCTTTCAAATCACTAGGAAAGGGAATTTCAAATACAGGTCAGATGCGCAAATGTTATCAAAATCGCTAGGAGAACAGCTGAAATCTCTCTACACTGTGCTTCAACTGGATCTCCAAAAAGAAGTTAGCTAAGTACTGGAGCATTATAGTATTGTACCAGACGACATTAGCAAAGCCCAGCAGCAGGAAGAGTCTGCTGACTACGAAATGAGGTTAGGAAATCACTTTGAGAGAAGAAAACAATTATCTGATATTGGGAAAAGTAGAAGAGACGAGACTGATAGACAGTAACGTCAAATGTGAACACTTTGTACTCTATCAACTTGACAAGACAGCAACTAAGCTTCACAGAATTCTGTTCAATTATAGTGTTAGCTAAGAGTTTACCAAAACAAAATTTCCCTGGTAAGTTTGGCAGAAAGAAGTGAGCCAGAAGTCGCTATCTTCTAATGGTCGGTAAAGGCAGAAGGCAGTGTGAATCCTTACTCTCCTCGCTCTGCATCCAGTTCTGTTTCCCACTTGTGAATGTCACTAGCTCTGCTAAGACATGCCAGACCCCATGCACACAGACACACACAGCCCTGAAGAGACCCTTCCACTGGCCTCCTCCCCCGACCTCCTGCGAGGCTCACTCCGGCGGGCAGGAGGGCTGTGGAGGCCCCAACCGTACTGCAGCTCCGCCTCCGTGCCCTCACCTCCCCAGCCCTCACGCCCAACGTTGAGGTCTTATTCCAATAATAATACTTTATTTAGGATGGTTCCTCTTCGTCGATGGATATCAACTGACGCCAGATTTTAGGACTCAGCCTGGGCTTCATATAGAATAATTGAATGTTAAAGATTTCCAAGAAGAAAATGATAAGATAAAGGAATTATTCAGGGAGCTGACTCTGAAGGAGTCTCACCCTGATGTGATGTGATATTTGGCGTTTTAACCATTGAAAATAGGAGTAGGGCCAGACTTAGTACTCTTGTAAGTCAAGTGGGAGATAGAAATATAGAAATGACCCTCACTTCCACAAAGTACTAACTCTAGTGATTTTCCTTACAACTTTTTCATGGTGCAATACACTCCTGGCACACGGTAGAAACATCAAAAGTTTACAAAATTCAAGAATGAATTATATTCATAAAAGATATGTTCCATCTTTCATTCATTAAAAGAAGTTAAGCCAGATTCTTCCTGATTTTCACTGAAACATAGCTACATGAGAACATTTAAACTGGTGGTTTAACTTTCTATTGGTGTAGTTTCAATGCCTATAACACTGTCTTACATGTAGTAGGGTTTGAAAAAAGATTTACTGAATGAATAAATTAATGGTTGTGATTAACAAGCATCACAGATGCTTGCTTAAGTAGACAAAGGGGTATGTCCAGTGGGTTAAATGGTTCCTCCCAAAAGAGAGTTTCCAAAATCAGAGTGCTACACAATTCCACAGACATCTCAAATACGCAACATACCAGTTAAACTAGAAATACAGAGTGTAGAGTCCTAGAGACAATAATTTAATGGAAAGGTTTGTGTTAGTCATCTAAGAAAAAGTATTTGTTCAATATATTTCTGTCATAAGATTCTTTATTTTTGTTGCTTTTTTTCCTGGATAAGAAATGATCTTGAGTGGTTTTTTTCCATCATTCAGGAAAATCATTTTTGGTTATAAATATTAATGGGCTTAGTAATAAATTACACACTTGAATGGCATTTTATTACTTAAAACTAAAATATTAAAAACCTTATTTGAAATGCACAGAGAAATCATGTAATTTAAATCACCTAATACTTGGAAATGGACTGCAAACCCTTGCTTAGAAAGAAGTATAATTCTTAAAATATGTGTTCAGTAGTAAACTAACATATTGCGCAAAATCATCTAAAAAGAACATGGCCAGGTCCTCTAGTATAGTATCCTTTTTGTCAGATAAGCAAACTCTTTTTATTTGCTTTCCAAGGCCATTCTTTAAAATTAACAACATAAGAATTGAAGTCAGAATTGGTATAGGCTAATTTTTTCCACCATTAAAGTAGGATTTTCTTCTCTCTGAAAATGAATTTTCTCAGGATGTTATAAGCCCAGAGTGTAATCTCCTCTAAAGTAAATCCTACAGATTGGCCACATGAAATACATACTCAAAAGTGAGTCTCAAAAATCATATTTCTTCCTTTGGCAAATTTGAAATGAATAATTTAAGTCTAACAATTTTTTTCTCAACTGTATAATAGATGAATCCCACAGATTAATTCTATCTGATCATTTTAGAGATAGAAATAATACATTTATTCAGGAATCCATCATTATCATTATCATTATATCTTCAATCAATATTTATCATGATGAGGGCATAAAATACTGTCCTTGTGATCGATAGTTTTGATCCAGATTCATCAATCCTAGTTAGTTACAAAAGTACACACTTCACAAGTATTTTGTCCCAAGGGGCACATGTAGTAGGAAGTTGGCCTTCCCTTCAGTAACTGAAACAGGCTTTACATTTCCTACATGGCCCCAATCAACTGTTCATTTTTAAGCACTTCTCCGGTAAGAATACTCTCCATTGCACACCAAGTGAAAGTTGGTTTCTTTAGTTTGATATGAACTAATTTTCTCCAAATCACCTTTTCCAGGCTTCTGCTCATGTTTCTTCTTTCTTCCCACTGCGCGCCGTCCACACCAGAGGCTTTGGCTTCGGCGACGGAGCCTGAGCTCTAAGCTATGTGGGACTGAGCGGCATGAGGGGTCCTGGAGTGCTTTTCTTTCCGCACGCACTTCTCCTCCTCTTGAAGGTGTGCCAGCTGCAGCTTCGGCTTTGCAAGACGTGGTCATCGCTCACCGACCCGTCAGGTTAACTTCACGGCTTGTACTGTTTATCATAGCTGTGTATTACAGTTTCTGACATCTATCTGCCAAGGTGTGAGATTTTGAAAAAGAGGCGTCTTCTCTTATTCATATTCGTGTTTGTTAAGTAAAGAAGGAATCCACTGATAGTTGTGAGTGAAACTGGATCTAACTGACTTGAAAGGGGAGTAGTGGAGATAGGAACGTGGCTTTAAATAGAGTTTTCCACGCAACCACAAACCAGCGAGCCTGTTTCTCACTGCTAAAATCTGTGATCTCTGTTAGTCACTGGAGAGAGTGTTTGAAAAAGAAGCAAAAATCCTCAAAATAATGAAATAAATATGAAGGGAAAGTAGAGAGAGCTAAGCCTCATCAAAAAACACCATTTAATCTCCAAACCCACAATTCAAAGAGAACTTGAGCCCCAAGGGCACACACAACTGTGCGGCAAAGATTGCTAATCATGCTTTCACTCCCTAAGTTTTGTTCGTAACCATCTATACTTGCCTCCAGTCTTACAGCAAGGCTTGCTGTTTGTGCTGTTTAAAAATGCCATTACCTTTTTATTAATAAAAAATACATATGCACACCAAAATGGTCAGAGACAACCAAGTAACATGTTTTTGGCTGTATTCTCTAAGAATAAATAAATAACAGGAGTATTCTTCTAATCTCTCTGTGTATATGTAAAAATGCCTTAATGTATTTTACTTTCTATATGACTCTTAAAATCATGTAAGATATATGCTTTTATGCTACATAATCTTCCATTTACATGTATAAAATAGCCTTATTTAATGATACTGATTTGTATCATTAGGCATTTAGATTGTTTTCTACATTTTACTTCTATAGTAAAATTTTGGGAAAGTATTCTTCGTCATAAGTCTCTGATTGTTAAGTTAGTGTTCAGAGTTGAACTCTTATATAAGAAGAAAGGGTGAGGGATAGAGAAAATCTTAAAAGTGCCCAGGTTTACACTTTTGAGAATAATGGACCCTAAACTTCAGTGTAAACCATCTAATTTAGGATTTCTCAATTTTAATCACTTTTTATGTTTTTAGCCAGATAAGTCTTCATTTTAGGAAAATGCGCTACACATAGTAAGATATTAAGTAGGGTCCTGTACTTCAATTGCTGTTTACCAGTAACAATTCTCACCTGCTCACTCAACCTAATAATGGAAGTCTCCAGATGTGGTCAAATGTCCAATGTTGTTAGGAGTGGCACTGGATAATAACCACCTTCTCACATACTAACCCCATGTGAAAGCATTAATCTAATGTAATAGACTCAAACCCACCACCTGCATTTACATTTGTACTGACCTGGTTTGATATTTCCTTTATCAGCATATAACCATATTTTACTTCCAAAAACTGGTTCTCTATTTTGCATTGCTCAAATATAATTTTTTCAAATTCAAGGAAATATAACACGCATTTCTCAACATCAAAACAATATCCAAAAAGATGTAAAGAAAACAAGTACTGGTTTTATGCCAAGAATGACAAAGCTGAATGTATAAAAGAAAGTCTTTTAATAGCCTGCAATATAAGACACTTCATAGTAAAGTTGAAAAATGAAGATAAAGGTTTGAATAGAGACAGATTGATATGTAAAGAAAAGAAGGTGTAGAGGTTAATGAATTATTTCTAAATCAATATAATGTAATAAAATTCTCTCTTCTGTGAAAGTGGAAAATTTGCATTTATGCCCAGTGAAATACAGATGAACAGTGATTGTGCTTATTACACCTGTCACAGTGAAAAAAATCGGGGCACATTATCTACTAGTTACATTTCTTCCAAACTGATTAACTTTAATACATTTTTCCATTCAGTGATCTTACAGAGTTTACTGAATACAACGTGTCTTGATTAAAATTGTTCACATCTTAATTCAAGTCATTCCTTTCTCTAACTTGTATATCTTTGATCATTTCTTTAAATTAACTGTCTAACTAATGGGAGTAGTAATATTTTTTTGGTGATTGTATTATTAAGAATTCAAATAGAGGGTCTCTCAAAATGAAATTTTTAAGAAAATGAAAATAATATATTAAAATAACCATTCTTTTGCCTACTTATAGCTATTTAAGATGGAAATTCTTTGAAGGTAAAATAGAAAACTTTATGAATAAACAGGAATTTTCCCTTTGTTCAAAGGTTCTATGTGCTTACAATTTACAGGTATTCCCTCTGGTTTTCTCTAACCCATGCATTTTTCAAGGTTTGTTATTTATTATACATCCATTCAATTAATAGTTTGTTGCTTTTGACTGCTATATTTTTATTTGCCTACCAATCAACTGACCAAATTCCTCAAATGTTGAGCTGATTTTATCATTAAGTTATCCATTTGTTAGACCATACTTTACCAGGAAAATTGCCTGCTGTTGCCTTTTTATTTGAGTTAAATCTATGCTTGTTGTGAACAAAGCTGACATAACTGAAATAGTTATGATTTCTTTTTCCAACACAAATCTATGGGGTAACACGAAGAGAAATGAGATAGGGCCAAAAGTATTTCAAGGGCCACAGGGAGACAGAAAATCTTCTAATCAGGTGAGTTCACTAGGATAATGGACTTTAAGTACCCTGGTTCTTTCCAAATGGAGAAATCTTATTATTAAATGCATAACATATTTTTCTCAATTAAAATTTGCAAAAAAAATGCCATATCAAAACTATTTGCAGCTTCTTAAAAACTTCTGCTATCAAACCACTACTTATGTTTTTAGTTACTAACCTCTTAGGCCTAGTTTTTATAATATATTCACAGATTAAATTCATTTCCTGCTTGTGCATATGTTAAGAATGCAATCAATATGTATGGTTTAGATCTAAAATATCTCCTCAATAGTATGTGTTTGGAAGGTGAGTGAACCCTGAGGCATTGTACTAATCAGTGGACTCCTTCAATGGTGAATTTAGGGATTGAATCTGCTGGTAGGAGGTAGGGCCTGGTCAGAGATGGGTCACTGGAGGGGTGGCCTAGAAAGATGCATTCTTATTCCCAGCTTTTGATTTCACTCTATTTCCTGGCTGCCATGGACTGAGCATCTTTCCTGAAACATGCCCATTCCCAATGCCATAATAAATCTCTCCTCCTTTAATTTATGATTTTGTCCTAGTGACAGAAAAGTCACCAAAACAGAAATTTGTAGGTATAGTGGGATTTTTGCTGTGACTATACCTACCATCTAGTTCAGAAACTTTTGGAACTGGTTTCTAAGGAGCATTTGGAAAGGTGAGAAGATGCTTGTAAAGACTTAGAATGCTGTAAAAAGCGTCAGTAGACGCTGGCAATGTACCAATGTCATCCACGTGGTGCTGGTTTATAAAACAGACAATCAGATTCTGCTCAGAGTTGACAAAATCAAACAGTTGATAAGAAGAATGTGGGCAGCATAGGACAGGCATGGGAGAGTCTCTGATGGTAACAGACTCAACTCACAGTTGAACAAGAGGTTGCATGTGCTACAACCTGGTAAAATCTTTGTCTTCATTTCGTCCATGTCCTGAGATTTTTGTTGGATATTGAAATTAAGTTTGATATCAGGACTAATTTATCTGGTGGAGGATATTTCAAAGCTCACATTGTGACATGGGTACTACTGAATTCTTTTAGCCAGATACACATTGAAAATCAGCAGTAAAATTCAGATGTCATCCTGTGCAGTCTCATCAGAAAGACAATGTCTGCCAAGTTGATTCAATGAAGAGCAAGTATACTAACAAAGGAAAGAAGAAAGAAAAAGGAAGAAAGAAAGAAAGAAAGAAAGAAAGAAAGAAAGAAAGAAAGAAAAGAAGCTAAGTACTTTGTGTTATAACAGTAGGAGAGATGACTTCAAGGGATCTCATGAATCTGAAATATCCCACCTTTCACAAGAATAATGGTGCAAAGCTAAAAAGCTTTGTTCTTAGTCACTTTTCTCATGGCTGAGACAAAATACCTGACACCCAAAGTTAAAGGGAGAAATTTTATTTATCTCACAGTTTGCAGAGGTTTTCAGTCTATAACTGGCTGGCTCGAAGGCAGGATGACTTGGCAGAGGTCATCCCAGAGAAGAAACAGCTCATAGCAGCAGAAGATAGCAAAAGCAAGCCAGGGAAGGGGGAGACAAACCTCTTTCTGCCCTTTACATTCTCATCAGTCTACAGGGGTTAATTTGGTACCAGTACAGTCAGTGACTGATCCAGAAATCACCCACCCTTAATCCCATCACCTTCATCTCAGCACCACACCACCAATCAGTCACATGCTCTGGTTGTGGGGACATGAGGTTGGGGGGACGTCCAGACACAAACAGTAACACTTTTCATTTGATAAAAGAAACTATGGCCCACCACTCGAGAAGGACCAGCTAAGGAATTGGTTCCTTAGAAATTGTTTCACAGTTCTCACTCATTTCCAGCAATCCAGGCCTCTGCATCCATGGCCCAAGGAGGCGTGACTGTTGTTTAATATGGAAGAAGACCAGTGTCATCCACATAGTGCTGATTTTATAGACAACTGTAATGGAGGAGGTACGAGGTCATGGAGGCTTCCACTCAGATTTCAGAAGTCCTAGAAAGCCAAGCAGTGTACTCCTGAGGTGGTAGCATCTGAAGCTGTAAGAGTGAGATCCGAAATGCAGAAGAGATGTAAGGAAGCTGGAGATGACGAAAAGTGGGTCATCTGCTAAGACAGTTGGCAAATCCACCCTGGTGAGAAGACCTAAGGACTGCAACCAGCAATGCTAAAGGAACACTCAAGTCTTTGAAGTCCACAGCTTGCTACAACGTGGCCCACGTGCTGGACACTAAATTACAAAATGTAATGACCATCTTGCCTTGTTTACATCTTGCTTTGCTTTCTCTTTTTTTCCTCTCCCTTCATTCCTTCCTTTTGGAATGGGAATGCATATCTTGTGCCATTTTATGCTGGAAGTGTTTAGCTTCATCTTTTAGCTTTACATGGGTTCAAAGTTAAGAATTTACCGAGAGTAGAATTTGGGTTTGGACTTTTCATCAATGCTAGAACTGTTAAAACTTTAGTGCCTTTCATAAATTACTAAATGTATTTTATATAATTAGATATATGTAAGTTTTTGTGAGCCCAGGTAGAATGCTGCGTTTCAGATTTAAATATCTCCTGAAAGTCTCATGTGTTTGGAAAGTGATTAGATCATAGGGAATCTATATTTATCAGCTGATGCATTCATTGATGTGTTCACTAGGTGAATGTGTGGTTAGGAGGTATATCCGGTTAGAGTTGGTTCTCTGTGGGTGTGACCTATATGGGGATACTTGTTCCAAGGCCCTCCCTTCCTTCTCTCTCTTTACTTCCTGACTATCATAGGTTGAACAGTTTGCTTCTTTCATGCTCTTTCACCATGTAAGGCCTTGGTCTTGAATCCAGGAAACAATGGACTGAATCCACTGAAACTTTAGCCAAAACAAACATCTTCTTTAATTATCCTAGCAAAAAAAAAAAAATGACTAAGACATCTTGGTCTTAATACATTTGCAGTCATTCACTTCTGACAAGTGCCAAAACCGATGAGGCCAGAAGAAATTTTCCCATATGGCAAAAGAAAAATGCAACTGGAGTAATTTGTAAAGTTTCCCTAGAACTTCCTCATTTTACTGGGAATATCTTAGCCTTTTACTGCCTTAAACAAGCCTCTTGACTTAGGGCTATCCTTCTTAATCTTTTTTCAGCCCATCATTAGAGATTAAAATGCACTGAAGTAGGGACTATAACAGCAAACGTGTGGAGGTTCTGCACCCTTCTGAACTGCCATGAGACTGGCACAGCACCGAATTCAACAACGACTGGGTCTGAAAAGCTTTTAGCTGAACAGTACTAAGGTATGACTGTAATATAAAAATAAAGCCACTCCTGGTTGTTTATGTCTATACTGGTTGACATGTTATTTGACTCATATCCATCTGGTGTTAGGTATCTTGAACCACACACACACAATCACTGTGACCCTCCATCCCATGCACTCACAGAAACCCACCTTGGTCCCAAAGTTATACTACTCCATGCTATGGTTTTCTCCCAAGGACACAGAAAGCATGATACAAGCTTAGGAGAAATCCAAGTTTAATATATTGGACCAAAGCATTTTGTTTGATGAGCAAATAATAACTTGCCCTTATTAAGTCTTACTGGGTTTGTTGCATATAAATGAGTAAACATAACGTATAACTTTTAAAGAAAATGACTCTGCCAAATTTCTTTCAATACATAATAAAAAATCCTGGGTTAATGCACACACACACAAACACACAAGTAACAAGGCTTTAAGCCACACCAAATATTACTATTTTTACAGCACACTGAGTAGGCAAACCTGAATTCTTAAAATATGTTTTAAGTTCCTTTTATTAATTTAAAACAGAGAGTATAAGGAGGAATACATATTATAAATTGATAAATGCTTCTTTTTATTATAGTAGAAATTCTGGTAGGAATAAATAAGAATAAGTGAAAATCTAGTTGTTTTTAGAACCTGCTGAGATTTAGTTTTCTGCAGCAGATCCAAGAAAAGTGTGAGACAGAATAAATGTCCTATTTTCTTGTGTCTAGAGATTGCTTTAGTTGAATGGGTGACTTCATAATTTTCTCATACTATTTGTATTTCTAGGACAATTGCCAATGACACTTTTTTCAACTGTTCCAAGGCATCAATTCAAATCTTATTTACACAAAAATAGCCAGGAAAAGTACTAAGCTCCACTATTGTCCATTCTTTCTCTTCGGTCACTGCTACCCAACAAGAGGTATAAAGATTTTTTCTTGTGGTAATTAACGCAAAATCACAAACATCTATCGTTTTTGTTATTTTTATCAGTTTTTTGTATCTGTGTGTTACGTAATACTTACGTTCTTTGTGGGGAGTTGGTACATGTGGGCAAGTGATATCACATGCATCAAGGACACTGAGTGACAAACACACGGACTGTTGGAGAAGTGGTCTCAAGGTCGGCCTCAACCATCTACCAAGAACACATACAGACAGCTGAAATTGTTAATAATGTGTCAGTAGTCTTTTAGAGCACTTCTCAGTACACAGATTGCATGTTTGTAATTTGGAGTGGCCAATACAAGCTTTGATTCAAAGAAATGGGCTTGAAATAGATCATATAAAAAAATAACACATTCAGCTCAGAGCTAGATCAGTGGCCGGTATCTCCCTTAGTACTATTCTTACTAGAGGGTTTAATACACCTCTGCTATTTAATGCAAGATTACCTAAAAATAAAACATGGATTTATGTTTGTAGAGGAAAATATAGTGTAAAATTCAAAAATAATTTATCTTTGAATTTTTAGAAGATTTATCAACTGAGATAAATTGCAGAACCCCATCAAATTTCTAAACTTTGTGGGGAGTTGGTACATGTAGGCAAGTGATATCAGTTGTCTAGTTTTCCACCTGGTTCGGAAGATGTTGGTATATTTCTTACGTGAAAATGATGATACCTAAGTATAGAAACTTTGAATATAAATTAAAATACAACTTAAAAATCAGTACAAAATATCATCCTCCTCACATGAAGTAATGAAAATCACAGACAATTTAACAGGATAGACATTAGACGTTAAGTGAGTGATCTTTTTGGTCTAAAAGAAAGAGGGAATCTATGCATTAGATCCTCAAGGAAGTCACTTGAAAGAGAAGAGCAAGTTATTAATGCCATCATCTAATTTTAAAAGAGCACCAGTTTAAAAAGAACCACCAGGTACTGTTCATGTTATTTTTTCCATGAATAAAGCTTTCTCTGATCTGGTAGGGCAGACAGGATGATTTCAGAAACCACATCCTCATTACTCAGAACCAGATTCCATCTTTCAGCATTTCAATATTATTAGTTCTGTCCCCAGTTTCTTTCCTTTAAACCTCTGCATGGGTTCTCAGTGGTCCAGTGACCACTACTGATGTTAATCAGTCCCCTCATTTTCATAACCAGTTACGTCTACCATGAAGTAGGTCAGTCAAAGAAGGGAAAATTAAAACCAAGCAGTGGACCAATATCTGCAAAAATATTAAATATATACGCAGACATTTGACTTTTTATTTGAAACTTGACTATTCACTTAGAGTTTGAAATAATCATCTGATTTTCCTGTTCTAGGTTTTCAATGATACATTCTCGCCACGGGTGACCACTTCCCCGTCTTCACACTTCTTTACCAGCTCACAGCCATGGAAACAAACACTTGGTGCGCTCACGCCTGTCTGTGAAGTGACTTACTGGATTTGAGGGGGGCGAGGGTCTGTATGCGTGTGGGTGTGTATGCGACACAATGATCGCTTCTTCAAAACAAGCCCATTTTCCCTCTCCCTCTTCTGCTCCCCTTAAACACAGGATCCTTGCTCATTTATCCTTCACTTGTCAGAGAGGCACAGAGTCAGAACTGTCCTGTAGCTTCTCTACCTGGATTTTAAAGTGGCATTTGTTAGCTCATGATCCATGAAAAAGTTCTCATTTACCTAGTTTAGTTTTACTGATGTATTTGTTTTCCATTGCCACATATCAAAGCACCTCAGAATTTAATACCTGAAAACACAATCAGCGTTTTTAATTTCTTACAGTCTCTGTGATTATAAAACATGACAGGGTCCAGTGAGATTACCTCAGCGCTATGATATCTGGAACCTCGGCTGGAATTGACAGCTATGTCTTTGAAAAAAGTGAGGATTTGTTTACTCATGGATCTTGGATTGCTGCTGGTTAAGGCCTTCACTGGGCTGTTGACTGAGATACCTTCGTACGACTGTCTATGTCTACGGCTTCCTTACATCTTGCAGATACAGAAAGATACGGGGGATTTCAGGTGTTGCACCTGTACTGTGTGCCTCACAAGGCACAAAGCATCATTGCTGCCATGCCTGATTGGCCAGAACAATCTCAGGCAGAGGAGATATGGCCTACTTTTTAAAAGAATAAAGAAGAAGAAGAATATGTAGAAGAATATGTACAACGGGATATAGTGACAGAAGCATCTTTTAAAAATACAACCTGCCATCCACAATAATAAATTGATACAGTGGGCTGAACTTCAGTTGACTTCTGCAAAAAGAGTAAATTAAGTTTCCCAAATTTATAAATATTTTCAATAATTGTTTTCAGTTTCATAAGTAACTGATTTATCTATATGCTGAGTAATATACTAGGAAATGTCACAAGAATAGTTGTTTATACTCATGCAAGATATAAACTTAGGTTTCACAGATCCAATAATTGTCAGTGTGTTACATTGCCACAGAGATTGTGATCTACTTTGGCTGTTTTGCACATGAGTAAACTCAACACTGGAAGAGTTCAAGAACTTTCCAGAGAATATTACACATAATAAAAAAGACTCATATGACAGAGATTTATTTAGGGTTCTGTATACTCTTTTGCAATCTTTTCTTGTCTTTTTTATTCTCTCCCACTAGACTTCAAAAGTATGAGCTAGTTAAAATAATTTTATTAAGCAAACACACTCGTTCAATGTGGCTACTATAATCTTGTATTTAATACTCTTCATTACATCCTCTGCTCCCCATATTACAAAGAAATAAAGAAAAGAAGAAAGTTAATTAGAATCACTAAAAAAAAGCTACCAAGTCAGAAAAGGCCAATAAGGAGAACCAAGTCTGTAATTTAGTATCATAACAGATTTTCTCTGTCCTTGGTTGGAACCAATTATGTAAAAGAAAGAACTAGGATACTGTCACATCTGTTGGCATTTGGTAGACACATTTTAAACAAGAGACACAGACTGTTTTTCTGATATAGTTGGAGAATGCTTAAAGACTAAACAAGAAAAAAGACCTCACAATATAAATGGAAAGTTACCAAATACTCATCTGGAGGTTATTAATTTTCTAAAACTGCCATATGAAAGTACCAAAGACTAGCTGGCTTGAATAATCTAAAGTTTTAATCCCCTGGCCCTGGAGGCTGGAAGTCCAAAATTAGGCTGAGAAAGGGGCTGGTTTCTCTAAATCCTTCCCCATGGCTTTATCATGATCCTCTTTTGAATTTTCACACCGTCTTCCCTCGGTTTGCCTCTTTCTCTTCGTGTAGAATACTGTTTATAAGAACATCTCAGATGGAGAAGTGGGAATGACAAATAAATGTATGGAAAACTGCCAGGTGTGATTGTGCACACCTTTAATCCCAGCATTTGGGAGGCTGAGCCAGGAGGATCACTGTGAGTTAAAGGCCAGCCTGGGCTACAAAGTGAACTCAAGGCCAGCCTGAACTACTATCTTGTCTGAAAAAGTAATACAAAAAACTGTGCAACATTACTGGTCATTCAAGAGATGCAAATTAAAACAACACTAAGATTCTATCTTACTCCAGAAAGATCAACTGTTATCAAGAATTCAACCAATAAGAAATGCTGACAGTGATGTGGGGAAAGAAGGAAACCTTTTCCACTGTTAGTGGGAGTGTAGACTGGTGCAACCACTGTGGAAATAAGTGTAGAAATCTCTCAAAAACTATCATGAGAGGGGTCCCATTTTACTCAGCTATTCCTCTTCTCGATATCTTCCCAAAAGAAGTAAAAGTATCATACCACAGTGATATATGCACACTTATGTTTATAGCAGCACAGTTTGTAGTAGCCAAATCTTGAAAACAACCCAAATTTCCGTCAACTGATAAGTGGATAAAAGTGACTTTTTTAATACAATGGATTACTACACAGCTATAAAGAAGAATAAGCCTGAGACATTTATCACTAGATGGATGGTCCTTGAGGCCATACTCTTAAGTGAAATAAATTGGACAAATGTGTGAATATCACATTGCCTCTCTCTGGCTCAATAAACCTAAAGTGTATGTAAGAACCAAAATGTATAGTAGATATTGTGAAATAGGAAGAAACTGTTCAAAGGAAAGGGAACTAGAGAGAGAAGGAACAAAGGAAGGGAAAGAACAAATGATAAAAGAAGAATAAAGTGAAAACAAAGCTTTGTAAATCAGGAGAGAAAGAAGGGTTAAAGGGTGAAGAGACAAACAAGAAAAAAAAGAGGAACCCAGATATATCATGTACAGGTACAAATTCCCTAATGAATGTGATCATTATGCAAATGTAAATGGTACCAATAAAT
Source organism: Dolichotis patagonum (assembly GCA_004027295.1). Taxonomy (NCBI): domain Eukaryota; kingdom Metazoa; phylum Chordata; class Mammalia; order Rodentia; family Caviidae; genus Dolichotis; species Dolichotis patagonum. Next base: position 58,133 of record PVJX010004771.1, read on the forward strand.
TTAATTAATAGTAAAGAAGCAGATGCATTAGAGCCCACCCTACTGACCTCACCTGAACAAGTTGTACCTGCAGTGTCCTAAGATCACAGTTTAATGTACTGGATTAGGTATTTAAAATATGAGGAGGGTACAATTCAACCTATAATACAATTTTATCAAGTCTACTTCATAAAAACAAAGAGAAGACTTAATAATATCATACAAATTATGTGGTTATTGAGCTGCATATTAATCAAGATGAGCTGCCAAACAAAAAGCAGAAGCCAAGCCATGGCGGTCCTTCGAGGTATTGGGCTGAGTATATAAAAGCAAATGATATTTGTGCTTTCCAAGTGGGACAAGAGCCAACATAAGACCATTGTGTCCATTATTCTTTAGCTCTTCTACAGACCAAATCTATTCCCTTCAGCGGTCTCATAGCAGTGTATGTGTTTACGTCTCTGTAGCAGGAATGCTTCTTCCTGAAAGTCATTCATGAATGGTCTTGCTGCCCAATGTGCAGGAGAATCTAGGAATTTATGAATAAATAAGGACGAACTTTCACATACTTTGCCAAATGAATTCAAGAGTGTTCTGAAAGCATTCAGAGGAAGAAAAATAAATGATTCAAGACTAATACCATGACTATGGACTCAATATCAATTCAGATATGACTTTTAAATTGTTAAAAGGTAACCTTAAAATTGATATAAATGTCATCTATTTTAAATATGTTCATATTTTATTAGTAAAATCTCTTTATTACACAAATGGAAGGAAGATTGTGCCTTACCAGCGTATTCTTTTTGTTTATACAAAGACATTTCAGAGCAGAAGCGCCTGCATATGCTACATTTAAACAGCCCAAATCAGATTTTAAACTGTCTCATTATCAGCAATTTTTAAAATATGAAAAATTGGGTTAAACAATAAGCTTCCACATGTAGTTATCACAAGATCAATAATTGTCAAGAATTTGCCCTTCATCTGTTCTGCTCTCCTAGAAACACTTCATTCAAGTGCCACCCTTAACTTCACTTCTACCACTTCTGAGGGTGTTTCCGAAAGCCTTAAAAATCTTTTTACAGTTTTCGGTATTGTTATTAAACCTCATAAGATAATACTTTTTCTATAGCATCTAACACATCCTCCAATTTCTCAGATTGTTTTGACTATGTTTACAGTTGCTTGGTTTAAATCAGGATCTAAATTAGGGGCATAGTCACTTGCTATACTCATGAACACATTTTAAAAAGCTGAAATAATGACTCCAGTGAGTGAATTAGTGGTTTACCCGAGTCATTCTCCTTATTTTTCCTCCTCAGAGAACTTTCCCACTTACATTTGGGATACGAAACATCGCCCAGAGGAACAGTGGTGAGGGGAGTTCCTTAGAGGCGGAGGCTGGGCGGTGGTTGGATCACGGGCTGCACGTCCTGCAGATTAACCCACTGGTAGGTCACAACTGAAAGACTTTCTCGGCAAGTGAAGGAAACAGGAAACGGGGTCTTCCTGAAGAACACAGGGCATGAGGCTCTTAGCCCCTCTTTCGGGTCCCTTTGCTCTCCGTGTTTCCCAGGTGCCGTGGGAAGAGTGTCTTCCCTCCACCACGCTTTGATGCGTGATGCTCTGCCTCGCCTTACAGCCGGAGCAGTGGAACCAGGCTGCCATGGGCTGAAACCTCGAGCCACAGTAAATATCTGCTTCTTTTAAATTGTTTATGTCAGATATTTTGTCACAGTGACAGAAAGGTGCCTAACACACCCACTCCGAATTGTACCGTCACTATGCCTCCTTTCGGTTTTGAGAATTTAGCCCTCACTGTCAATCTTTGGTAATAAACGAGTTCAAAGCATTTATCATAGTAGCGCTCTTGGTCACATGTGAACTGAACACAGAGTAAACAAGACCCTCTTTTCAAAGGACGAGTCTGCATGTAAACTAATACAGACACTTGTCAACTTGCAGTGGGCTTACATCCCCATAAACCTGTCGTACACTGAAAATAGCGCAAATTGCAAATGAGTTGAGTATACTTACCTGTGACACGCCATAGGTCATCAACACGAGGCACGGTACAGCGTCAGCTGCTCACCCTAACGGCAGGCGACCGCGAGCTGATCTCCCTCCTGCTGTCTGGCCCCTAGAGAGAGGGTGACAGCACCACATGTCGCTATCCTGGGAGAAGATGAAAACTCAAAATTCATGCTCTGCTAATTATGCATTATTTTGTACTGCCATAAGGTTAAAATATCATAAATTGAAAACATCGGGAACTGTACACACCATTAGCACACACACATGGCAATTCTAAAACGGACCCGGCGATTTCCACTTCCCGATATGCATATTTCGTGTAACGCTCTCTGCTTAAGTGTAAGTGCGATGCGATGCAATGTGCGTATGCAGACAGCTGCTCCATGTACGTCATTGCTATGGCTCGCATCTAGAGGTCCCCCAAACCCTCATGCACTCATAGTGGGGCTTCTCAGGGGTGGCTGGATCTTGGCTGTGCGAACCTGGATTGGGGGTATGTGACACACAAATTGGCCTGCTGGCTGGTTTAGGACAGTCTCGGGTGTGGATAATGGGAAGGCCTTCCTGGTATGTGTGGTGCCCTTCAAAAGCTTTTCACCCAGGTGGGAGGAGAAGGAAGGGGGGCCCGCTGCTTGCCGCCTCTTGCCTGATGTGCGTGGACTGGTTTTCTCTGCACCACTCTCTGCCGTGCTGCACTACCGTGGAGACAGCCGGCTGTGGACTGAAACCTCTACAAACTGTCAGCCAAAATAAAACTTTCCTCCTTTAACTTGTGGGTGTCAGGAATTTTGTCTCCACAATGAGAGAAGTAATTAACACAGTCATGTGACCTGGAAAATGATGCTGGATAACCACTTGCACAGGTATGCTCTAGAGAGGGTTGGAAGTTAGGTGCGTCCTTGCATTTTGAGCTGCCTGAGAGAAAACCAAGTCAAAAACCTGAGGCAGCATTTCACTGCTGAGAGTTGTGTCGCCCACAGCCCAGAAACAGGCACCTCCTAACTGTGCACAAGTGAATGAATTGTGGTGACAGACTGAAGGGCACTTCAGGTGTGTCATAGAGCGGAGTCACCTTGGTCTGAGTCAGTCACGGTGGCCTCACTTCCACAAGCATGGCGCGAGATGAAACTCCCCACATTCAGACAGGAGAAAAAGTCCTGCGAAAATTTCTCACTGTTAAAAAGTAACATGCAGGAGAGAACTTTCCTTCTTAGTTCTGTAGTTTGCCTAGGCGTGGTGACTGTAATTGTACCTGCTGCACTGGGCTAAGGGAGCCAGTGTAAGAAAAAGGTACAACATGCTGAACACAGCAGAGCAAAAAAAAAAAAAAGAAAGAAACTATGACCTTGGTGATCTCACTGAGCCCCTTAATTAAAAAAACATGAGGTCAAACCACCATAAGACCTTTGTTGTTGGTGTTAATAAATAATAAATTAAGCTATTTTAGCTGTGTTTTCTGTGATTTGCTGCCAAAGGCATTCTCATTTAAAATTTGTGCAGAAATGTGCACCGTGTGTGGAGAAAGCACTTACGTGATTAACGCTTTTTAGCACGAGGTTAAAGTTGTCAAAATTCTCCTTTTCTCATGACACATTCTAGACCCAACCTCAGCGGGAGGAAGCTGGTATCCGACAGGAGTGAAGCAACTGTGATATTTAATCCCGATTAAAGGTCAGATCGTGCTTGATGCTCTCATACATATTTCTTACTAATTTCCAATTACTAGCCTTTCAGTGTAGACATAAACCTCCACACTGTCCTTCAAAGTCTGCGGCTCATCACAAAACACCCTCACTCTATTCTCTGAGAACCCTCCCTTCTTTACTAGTAATTGAAGTCGAAGTCTGATGCCCTCCTGCAGATAGCATTTCCCTTTCTCTCGTTTCAGGCTCCTAACCAAAAACCTGGATGGCGAGTAGCAGCCTACTTTGCCCTCTTCCACGCTGCCTCCTTAAAATCCATGAGATTGTATCTCCACTACTGTTTTTCCTGTTTCCTACCAGCTTCTAGGTTTCTCTTACTCATGGCTCACGATCACGCCCAAACTCCCCTTAGTCGGTCATTGTAGTAAGCACATAGGCAACTCGCATCTAACTCTGTTGGAACTCTCTTCCAATTTATCTTCCTCCTGAGCTCAGCAATTGCCTTTCATGGACCTACTTCAGGAACCCCTGATCATCAATAACCCCTCCAAAACCCTTACCTAATGAGCCTCTGTATCTGAGTTTTACCTCTTTCCAACTCACTCTTAGCATTCTCATGTCAATCATCTTTTTATCCCATTGGGAACTTCAACCCATTGATCACCTAGCTTTTCACTCTCTCACAACAGCGTGATCTCTTGGTCTCTTCTCTCCTTACCTGGATTAAATTCCATAGGGAATTGTTTTAATCACTCTTTACTATGGATGCTCAATTTTCTTGCTCTTTAGTATTTCTTCAACTCATTTGACATTATATTCCTAAACATTATCAATCATCTCAGTGTTTTGTACCCATACAGCAAAAGAAAATAACCAAACAAAAACCCAGACATAATCCTTGGTACCACTTTGAATTAATGACCATAAATCACAAGTGTACTTTTAAAAACACCCAGGAAAACATCATATGATATACTTCTATACTAATACACTATAGTTAATTGTCCCATTTATTGTCCCACTGTGATAATTGATTCTTTTGCACTTTCTCTTTTTCTTCAAAGCTCCCAAATTTCACCTTGCATCTTCATACACAATTACTGAATTTGTTTCTTAACCAAGATAATTGAATCAGTAATTTACTGCAGATAAATAGAGATTAGATAATGCTCCAATTAGGAATAAACCATGCATGCTGCAAAAATATGATGAAATATTTTGAAGCAAAATAGAAATAATATTGCAGTTCAGAATTGCCGTACAGAATACAAGAGAAGAAAACCCAGGGTCCTGAGCCCGTCATATAGTTCAGAAGAGCCGTGAGAGCAGCTGAGAGCTAAAGAGTTCAATAGCCTTGCTTGTCTAAGAGGTCAAATATTGGGCAGTAGTTCTAACCAAGAAGGAGTAATATTACTGAATTACATATAATCTGCATTTGGATAACAAATACACCATAAATATGTAGACAAATCAGAAATTAATAACATTTGCATGATTTCAATTCCTGAAATTGAATTAGATGATTTAGATTGATATCGTCCCTAGACCTCTTCAAGAAGCAAGCAGATATATCACTGAATAAATATGTAGACTCCAATAACTTCTAAAATATTTTCCTAAAAATTTTGCTTAAAATATTAAGGAACAAAAATGACATGAATCTGAAGGGACCAGGAAGTAGACTCCAGGAGATTTTGCAACACAATACAACCGTTTAATAAAACATGCTCAAAAGACATAGTATTAAAGGAATAAAACAAGAAAAGAAAAAGAATATAGTCAACAGACAGCAAACCTACAAATCAGGAATAAAACGTTAAATAACTATGCTGATTATATTTAAGAAAACAAATGATAAGATTGAGAATTTTAAAGAATTTTGAAAAAATGCAAGAAAATATTAAACCTGAAAATATAATGTTCAAAATTGTGAATTCTTTAGATAAATTTAACATCAGATTAAACAGATTTCAAAGGATTACTGAACTAAAAAGCAGACAAAAAAATATCTTGAGCAAAATTTGCTGTAAATACATGTATGAACAGTAGAGAAGAAGGGAAATCAGAAACAGATGACACGTAACATACATATAATTTGTCTTCCAGAAAAAAGCAAAATAAAGTAGCAGTAATACGTGAAAATATACTGGTTGAAATTTTCCAAATTTAATTAATATTATGAAGCACAAGTTGAAGAAGCACTGTGAACCACAAACAGTGCACAATTCTGGATTTTCATGCAATGGAGTACTCCTCTGTCATAAATAAGGGCCTTCTTGGGACATTCTTAGGTAAATGACGCACCTTGAGACCATGATCTTAAGCAAAATAAATCAAACACACACATGTAAATACTACATTGGTTCTCTGGTGTGAGAAACTGAAAGTGTAAAGAAGGACCCAGATATATATTAAATATTGTGAAATAGGAAGGAAATGTTCAAATAGGGAGGGAAACAAGGAAGGGGGAAGGAAAGAAGGGAAAAGTAAAACCAAAGTGAAAAAAAGGAAAAAATGGCAACAAAGCTTTTGCTAATGGAGCGGGGAAGAGAGGTTGAAGCAAGGTTAAGGGAATGAGGGAAAAAAATCAAGTTATGTCATGTACAGATACAAATTCTGTACCATGAATATGATCATTATGTATGCATAAAATATACAAATAAAATTTGATTCAATAAATAAAGTAGAACTAAAAAAGAAGCATTGATTACAAAAAAAAGGAATGTCATTCTAAAATTCTGAAACCAAAAACAGAGAAAATATTAAGGAACAAAAATGACATGAATCTGAAAGGACCAGGAAGTGGACTAATAATTTTTCACCACAAATTGAAGAAACAGCCTTAATATGTTCAAAAAAGAGAAAGAAAATAACTACCAGCCCAGAATCTATGCCCAAAGAACACCTTATTAAAAGATGAAGATAAAGAACAAAGATATTTTTTGACAAAAAAGAATTGCAAAATCTTTAGCCAAAATCTAGTAAGGACATATTAAAAAGTGCTTTGAGGCAGAAAAAAATGAAACCGGATGAGAATGATAAATAATAAAAATAATATATGGATAAATACTTCTAAAATATTGTATAATATCTATTGCACACACAACCCAGAAAGGGAATAAAATAGTGTTTTATAGATCATGCATTATCTGAGAAGAAAATGAAAGAGCCAAATCCTGTTACATGCCAAGGATGCACAGTGTAATTTTTAGGAAAACCACTAAAAGGGTAGTAAAAAATCATACAACTGCCCAATTAACAGAGGATCAAAATGATAGAAATAATTCAAAAGAAGATAGCAAGGAGAGAAAAGGGAAATATTGAATAGTTGAAAAAGAGACCAGTCAGTGAATTTAAATTCTAACATATCAGTAATTTATGTCACTGATTCAAGGTTTATATTTCTTTAAATATATTTTCTTCAAACCCAGCCATATGCTTCTAAAAAGTGCAAATGTAATGTATAAATATAGAAAAATTAGCAAAAATCTCTGGAGTGAATATAGATTTATTTATTTTTCTGTACTATTCTGTCAATTTTGCTTTATTTTACTTTATGTTATAGATGCATATATATTCATTTTATGGGATTATTGTTACTATATCAGCTTTCTATATTTCAAAGCACATATCAAACAAAAGAAATAGAACAGTATTTTAATTAGCACACAACTGTTTTGCCCTAAAAACATATGTAAATCACTACAACAAATAACTATAGAATATTTTAAAATACTTCCTTTATGAATACATTTAGAGCTGTAGAAAAGTTGCCTGAGTCTGTTCAGGCTGGCCTGACATTCAATGTGGAAGCAAAGCCCCGGGCTCCTGGAGTCAACCCAGCACCTGGGCTGTCTGGAGTCTGGGATCCTTGGGGTCAGCCTGGCTCTAGAGTGCCCTGAAGACCAGGTCTGCCAGACAGGCCAGCAACCCAGGTTGCAAGATTCTGCCTACTACTGGGTGGGCCCAAGGCCCAGTTGTAGGTGCTGGTTTGGATTCTGAGGCTGTGGGAGTGGGGGTTTCCCCAGTGCTGAGTTACTGGGCAGGCCAAGTCCTGAGGTTCGTAACACAGTTTGCTCACTGTCTATTGCTTCCCCCAAGGAGAATGCAGTTTTCTCCATGCCCTGCGTCGTGGGGTCTACGGAGTGATGATTCAGGTAATGTGAAACTACCCTTCCTATACTCCTCTCTGTACCATTTCCTATTTCTGCACTGCACCCATGCGCCATGCGCTCTACGTGGTTTTCTTAGCTCTTATATAAAGGTGTTGTTGTGCGCGGATAATTATTCAAATTGATATTTCGGAAGGGAATGAACACTCAGTAGTTTTGTTCCATTACTTTAGCAATAATGAAACAAATTTAACAAGTTACACAGAACCAAAGTCATATATAGTATATTATCTAATTTTAGGCCATGCACAGTATAAGCAAATAATTGTGATGTTTATTTTTCTAAAAGTGATCCTTGAATAAAAGAAGAAATCACCATGAAAATCAGAAAATATTTATCTAAATTATAATAAAAATGCAATATTTTTAACTGCAAGCTGTAGAAAATCCATGCTTAGGGACAAATTATTAGAAAAGAAGAAAGACCAATAACATGTTAATAGACAATATGAGATGCTAAAAATAAAATAGCGCATAAATTAAATAAGAAATCCAGAACAAAATAAAATTGAGAACAACAACAAAAAAAGCCAACAAAGTTCAAAGCTTTCTCTCTGAAAAGATTAATAAAATTGCTGATTCCCTGGTGATACTGGTCAAAAAATTTTTAAAAAGAGACATATAATACAAACAGTTAAAACAGTGATATTATAGAGCCTATATGATTTAAGATCACAAGATAATAAAATAATTGCATGACTAAATTTGAAATTGTCGACATATCATAAAAGTTACTAGAAGAAACAAGAATATATTGAAAATCTAGATAGTCCCACAGTTATCAATGAAATTGAGTTTATGATAAAAAACATTCCCTCAAGGAGAATCTTAAGACTAGATGAAAAACTTGGCGGTTTCAAGAATTCTGTCACAGTAAAAGAAAATGGACTAACATGAAGCCAATTCTTCCCCAAATTAACATGTAAATGTGATTTAGTTCACACCAAAATCTTACATATTTTTGAAATTTAAAAGCTACTTTCAACAACGTATAACTAAATACAGAGGCCCCGTGCCATAGTCTAAAACTGACTACGACGTAGTATTAATGGTCACAGTGCGTACTGATGAAGAAAGGTGTCCACTGGTAAGGTAGAATATGGATCACAAAACCTACTCAGTCAGGTGAAGACTTTCATTTTATGCTGTGATACTTCAGAGATGAGAGGAAAAGATGTTATTTTAGTAAAGATCCTTATAGAAAATTAGTTTGGACCCCAGCATGCACTACTCATTCCAAGTCAGTTATCGATCTAAATGTAAGCAAGCATTAACACAACTCCTAGAAGATTAAAAGGACTCTTTGCTAAGAATTCAGATAAGTTTTCTTATAGTATTTAGAAAATGCAAAATTTATAGGCAAGAACTGACAAATAGGATCATAATAAAATTAAACACCTCAGTTGCTCAAAAGGCAAATGACAGAAAATGAGAAGATGTTTGCAACATGTGTAACAAGCCAGGGCTCAAGTCCAAATCGTACCAGGAACCTGTTTCTGAAGTAGCCTAATTGGAAATGGGCAAGAAACCTGAGAAGACGATTTACAGTAAATGTGTCCAAACAGCCAGCACACCTGTGAATGGTGCTCAAATTCTTCAGTTACCAGAGAAATGTCAAATCAAATCTGAACTCATTAGAAAGTTTAAAAATTGAAAGATAATTCCAAATGTGGAAAGAATCTAGGAGAACGAGAGTACTCATATACAGCCCATGGAAATTCAAATGATATATAAAGAAATGATAAAAATTGATATCTTGAAAAATTGAATATACACATACTCATTGCCCCAGCAATCCATTTCTAGATATCTAGTCAACAAAAATGCACCCCGACTCACACAAAGCAATTTATATTAGGCTAAAAGCTCAAACCTGGAAAAAATCCAAATATCCATCAACTGTAGAATGGAAAATTAAATTGTGTAATCTTATAATGGTTTCCTCTATGGAAGTAAAAGTAAATATAATATTTATGTGAAAGAAGTGGATGAATTTCACAAATCAAATGTTGACAGAAATGCAAAATTAGATATTTAATAATTATATCTATTTACAGCTAAAACTGAACTATGGTGCTGCAGGTGAGCTATGATTTTGGAGGAGGGACAATGCTCCAAGATTGCTACAGAAAGTGTAAGAGCTCCCGAGGTGTCTGCAGTGCTCTAATATTTGACTAAGACAGTGGCTGTACTCCCTTATGACAATTTGTCAAACTGGATGTTCATGCTTGGAACACTTCCATGAGTTTCTCTGATTTTTGGTTTATTTATTTTACTAGAGATTGAAACTATGTCCTTGTCATCTTTCACTAAGATACATTGCCCACCCCTTTTTAATTTTTGAAAGAGATTCTTAGTCACTAAATTGTTCAGGGTGGGCCTGAGTTTTAAATTCTCAGCCTTCGCCTCTTAGTGGTTGATAGAACTAGGCTTATGCCACCATGCCTAGCTGATACGCTTTTGTGTAGTTTCCTCTTGGTCATTCTTAGCAACAAAATGTTTTTCAAGTGGAAAGCAATTAGAAGAAAATATTCAGACTTCCCACCACCATCTCAAACTTACCATCTCAAGCTGCATCCTCTTTTCCTCCGAATACCATTGTTAAAGCAAGACCCTCGCCAGACACCTAGATTTCGCACCTCCCCTTCCCCCCAAGAGTCACCCTAGGAATCCTTTTCTGTGTCCCTTCCCATCACTGTTTTCTTCTCTGATGAGGCATCTCTACTAACAGCATCAAAATAAAAGCAATTTATTGATTCAGATGCATTAAATGGACTACTTCCTTACACGCTAAATGGCCTATTTTTCCTACTACTTTTACGATACAATTTCTGTGAAAAGTTGCATACACTTTCTTTCTTTTGACGCTCTCTCAGAGGTCCTCTCAACTAAGCTTTTTCCTCATCACTCTACAAACCTACTCTTTTGTTAATACAACTGATACACTCCCCGCTGACCTTCCAGGACCCGTCTCTCCACCTTGTTTGACTTATCTGCAGCCCTGGATGAAGCTAACCCTGCACATTCTCCTTCCACTGGCTCCCGGAGTGCACATTCTGAGGTGACCCTTTCGCATCACAGTTTCTTTCTCTAATTTCCAAAGCACTTGGTGTTTACATTGGTTGTGGTGGGTTATCTACATGCTCACTCTCTCCTGCTGACCTCATCCAGTCTCCTGGCTTCCAATACCCTCTTTATGCTGACAGCCTGACAGTGCATTAACTTACACCAAAATTCCAAACTCGTCATTATTTGTCCTTGACATCTTAGCTTGAACACACTTTCGACTTAGTATTTCCAGCACAAAACTTTCCATTTTCTCTTCCTTACCGTTCCACTCACTTTCCCGTCTCCAAGTCGAATTTGTCTCTCCCATTGCTCACAACAAAAACCTCAGCACTGTCTTGGACTTCCCTCTAAAACTCCACACCTGATCCACGGAAAAATCCTATTAAGTTTAGTTTTTAAAAGTCACCTGGAGCCCGATATTCATTCTCTCTCTCTCTCTCTCTCTCTCTCTCTCTCTCTCTCTCTCTCTCTCTCTTTCTCTCTCTCTCTCTCTCTCTCTCTCTCTCTCATCTTTCTCATTTGTCTCCCTCCTTCCCTTTCTACATCTGCCCAAGCCACCAGCATTTTCCACCTGGGTTTCTGAGCACCCTCCTAAAGAACCTACTGTCTCTATTTGCCCTCTTTGACTACTAAAGGGCATCCAGAATGCTGTTTATAAATTATCTGTCATATTAGGTCAAAGACTCTGTTGAGAATGTTTCGGCGGTCCGTCTCACCTAGAATAAAACCAGAGGTCCTAGTGCTGATGAGCTGCCTCCTCCCTCTTCCCTCTGCGCCCTGGAGCTCCTCCTCCCTGCAAAGGCACCCAGATTACTTACAGCCGCCTTGCATCAATGCTCAAGGCTCCCAAACTGACTCTTTTTCTACATGAAATGCAAATCTCCAGGTATTAAAGATTATTTTTCTCACTTCAGTCATGCCCATATTTAATCTTAAGGAGAGTCTGTTTTTTATTTCAAATTGGAATCTCCTTCTTTCCATCTCACATTCCTGATTGCTGTTTTGTCCTGTTTATTTTTATAATGCTTCTTATCTTCAAGACACTAACTACTCTTAGCTTTTGCAATGCACTGATTCTTTCCCATTATAATGTAAAGATAAAGGACAATAACTTTTGTCTGACTTCTTGTTGATAGATTCCAAGTAGCTTGTACATAATAGGTGCTCAATAAATCTTTGTAAGTGTAAAACCTTTTACATGATTTTTTGAATAAATTCAAGGATGAGAAAGGTCACTGCAAAATCATAAGCAGTGAATATTTTCTCAGAACAAAAAAGGTGAGAAAAATAAAATTAATATTGATTTTTAAGAAAGATAGAAATGAACCAACTATGACCATGTCCAGAGAAATGTAAAGGTCTATTAGTTTGAATCTGGAGAATAAATCATTTTATTTTTCACAGAAAATATTACTTCAGACATGCTAAATGGGAGAAAACAAGGAAAAAGTTGAAATTTTGAGGAAAGAAAAAAAGAAAATAGAACATTATGCAATCTAGTGGCATTCAATAAGGAGGAACAGAGAAATTAAATGGCTACTCAGGGAAATGCCCATCATCCATCACTGCACAAAGAAAGGAAAGCATGGGCTCCACACACGGGCACAGCTGCCCTGTGACGCTCTCACTGTTTACAGCCCTGTGATGTGTGGTCACCCATTTGTAAACGTCATTTTTCTTAAGTGCAGAATGTGAGATTTTATCTAAAACTCTGAACTAAAACAATTCCTTAGAACTATTCACATGTAAACATAGGCAGTTTTAATTGTTTTAAATTTACACTAGATACTTACAAATAAATGACAGGAAATAAACAAACAACCTAAAATCACAGAAAACTCAGATCTCAGGCAGGCTGAAGTCATCTTACAAAGCAGACTTTCTTAGGGCAGTTTTAATTTACCAAACAACAAGAATTTCCCAGGGACTGATTTTCTTGAAACCTTTATCTAAGATCTCTAAAACCAAAGGTCTATTTTATCTAAATAAGTTAGCATAGAAAATGGTACTATCGAGAAAATCAAAGAGAAATCAATGCCCTCTATGAAAAAATATACTAGTTATATCAAACTTTCAAATTCTTTTGGGCAAAGAAAATAGGCTTCTGCTGTAACATTTAAGCGAATGTTGACATAATCTCTCCAGAGAATTTACAAAATAGACTTAGATATATCTATTCAATCACCTCATAATACTCTGCACATTAAATAATTGTCTATTTTGCAACAGACAAAAATAAAAACTTATCAACAAGTTAACAGTTTATTTCCGAGGTTAATGAGTAATAATATATTACTTTGAGTAAAGTGTTCAAAATGTGCTAAAAATAAATGGGGAATAATTTATGAAGCACATAACTAAAGAAGAGGTAGTATACTTCAGCTCAAGGTACGGAAAGGACTGGGTCAACCTGTAACAGATTTTAAAAAATTTACAGAAAATGGAAACAGCAAGGAAAACAGGAGGAAGAACTAAAGTACAGATGGAGAGCATGACACCCCAAGAACACCCCAGTTCATGTCTGAAGTTTATATGAAAGTGGGGCTCAAGTTGGGGGAAGACTTGTTTGTAGGAGACAATGAAAGGTGCTGCTAGAAAGACATCGACTCAGTTTTGAAATGATTTGTTTGTCAAGCAAAGCAATTTAGAAACCCACTGATAGAATTTAAGTGTAAGAACGTCATGATTTGATTTGCAGTTAGTATAGCACTGGGTGGTAGTAAAACCCTGGGGAAAAAACGAATTGCAAAGGAAAATAAGCTTGATAGCAGGGAGAGTATTCATGAGCTTGTTATGCTGATCAAGACAAGGAGAGATGAAGACATAAGCTAAAACCCTAATGTTTAAGTATGGAGAGAGGAGACTGTGCTCCAAACAAAATACAGGTGGTACGTTCAACAGGAACTGGTGGCCAAAAGAAGGAGGAGGGTGGTGATTACCCTGACTCCATCTTTCTGAATGTGGTGGTATTGTTAATAAAATAAGAGAAAGAGTAGGTTTGGAGATGAAGATATGGAGTCTGCCTTTCACACACTGATTTGGAAATGTGTGCAGAGCAACAAAAAAAGAATGATGAGCCATATAACTGTGATGTTAAGAAATCTCATCTCAGTAGTAGATTTAAATTTTGGAGCCATCAGTTTTGGGAGGTCTATAGATGGTAACCATATAGAATGCGGAACAACCAAAGATTGTACTCTAGGGGACACCAATGATGGATGGCCATCAAGAACATAAACTATCAAAGAAGACTGAAAGCAAGACACCAGAATATAGAAGGAACACAGAAGTCAGAGGAAGGGGAGAGAGTGTGACTGGTTTTGCTAGTGTCCAAGGGTGTGTGCATTACTTGATGACTGAACTGTTAGTGGTTACTTTGGTTAGAGTAGTTTTTAAAAATTAGAAGGAAAAAAATGAGGCACACCGGGTGGAGAAGTGCCATAACAAGGCTGACATGAATGCTTAGCATTTGAAGAAGTTTGCATCAAATGGAAGGAGAAAGACAGAGTAGCCAGTGGACAAATGTAACTTTAAAAAGCAGACTTGAAATGCTTAATGATATGTTAACATGATGGGTGAAGCAGGTAGAAACAGCCTTGATGTTGACACAATGGATAAATTAATTGACAGCAAAGTTACTAGAAGATATGAAGAGATGGAATCCAGAGCGTAGAGGAAAGTGTTAGTTTGGATATCAACAAATTGAAAGCTCAAATACCTGCCTCTTATAAAAGAGGTACTCTACTTAATCATTGAAATAGAAGATAGAATGAAAAAATAAATAGAAGACGATAGACAACCTCAACATCTTCATCTTGTCTCTGTAAACATATGAAGCAAAATAACTATTTCATGGACACAATGAAGTGAAACTGCAGGTGTAAAGCATCAGAATGCCCCGCTTCCAGCACGTCAGGTCCCGCGCTCCAGAGAGGTAGCAGGTCTGATTCTTACTGTTGGTGCCACCCACCAGCTTTCAGCTTGTTAGGTTTGGTTATTTCCACGGGCAGTTCTGTGCATTCTCAGCAGGGCAAGGCCTGTAGCTCGCACCCTTGAACAAAAGTAACAAGAGAAGGAAAAGAAGAAAAACATGATAAAAGAACAGCAAATGCAAACAAAGCTTTGTAAATGAGGAGAGGAAGAAAGATTGAAGGGAAGAAGGATTGAGGGAAGGAGGAAAAAGAGAAATTAAGATATATCAATATACAGATACAAATTCCCAATGATGCATGTGATCACTATTTATACCCACATTGTGCCAAGAAACTTAATTTTAAATAAGCAACAACAGAAAAGTAATGATCGTGTTCAAGTACACCCCAGGGAAAAGAGAGAGTAAAATAATCACTGACTACCCTTATTGTCACTCTTGGGGGCTCACAAAATGAAGAGTGTAGCTCCTTCGTGGAAGCTGGTAACTCCCTGTGTTCCCACTGCAGCAGGGGTTTCCCATAGCAGCCTTACAGGTCAGCAGCCCAGGAAGGATGAGGTTAAGAACAAGTATGGGGCTTTGCCCTGCCCACCCAACCCCAGGAGTAAGACTGCCGAGCCTTTCCAAGCCAGTGGGGGATTCTCAAAGTCCAGATTTACTCTTCGTTCTATAGGATGTCCTAGGTAGGTGAATGGCTGTCCTATTTACTTTTGAAGAGTGTACAAACGTACATACATTTTAATACACATGTTCTCTCCTTGGAGTATAAATAAAAACCTTTCCCTACTAAGTGGTCTTAACAAAAAGCAAAATAACAACAACAACTATATACATATATATGGTATATATGGTATATGATATATATATACCCTGTCAAATCATATGCATAGCATATGTTTTCACATATTATAATCCTTTCCCAACTCTATAATAAATGTTGCAAGATAAAGAACTACCCAAACACATTCTTTAAAAGTCATCTGTTTCAAATACAAATGAAATGGTGCTATTATGACTAATCATTGCAATATATAGTTGTCTATCTACAGCTTGTATATATTTAATTTTCTGACTCATTACTGCCATTGCTTTCTCTTTTTGTCTATGTTCGATAAAAGTCTTTAAGCCGCTAAATTTTGTGTTATCAATATGAGCTGTTTTTTGTTCCAAAGAGTCCATTTCTCGCTCCTCCAGAAATTTGTTTGCCTACTGAAATCAAGAATGCCAGAACACACCAAACTGATTCAATTATAAACAAGGCACAGGATTTTGAGAATTTAACTCCTGCTTTCCATAGCGTGTTTCCTCATTTCTTCCTTCAGCTACCGTGTGTTTCACTATTGACTAGGGACCACACCAGACACCAGGGCAGACATGAAGAATGGGAGGCTGCCTCACCCTGGAAAGACCACAGTGGAGAGAGCACAGAGAAACAGAACACTGAGGCACCGCGAGGTTAAGGGGCGGAAGGGAGAGAATGACTGTGGAAAAGAAGGAAGATTCCACCGAGGACAGTTACTTGGGTTGAATCTTGAAAAATGACAACAACACAACAAAGTGAAAAGTCAAAACATACATATGTATTTATGGTAACATGTAAAGTAGCTGAAATTGGAAAAAATAAATATTTATTACTAATTAAAACTTATTAGATAACAAAAGGATAAATACAACTTTAGCATAATCATAGTAAAATACTTTTCAATCATAAAAATGAATGAATTACATGATACCTTAGGATGAAACTTGAAACCATAATGTTGAATGGAAGAAGCTAGTTATAAAAGGCCATATTTTTTATGAACCAATTTACATGAAATGTCCAGAATAGACGAATCTACAAAAATAGAAAGTAGATTCCTAGTTACTTAGGGATGGGCAGTGACTGCTAGAATGTGTAAATTTATTTCTAGAGGGAAAATATTCTATGATTAATCATGCTAATATTATCCATTCCTATGAATTTACTAAAAATATTCCACTGTATATTTTGCACAGGTGAATTATACAGTATATAAGTTATGTCTCAATATAGTCATTTAAAAGCATATGACAGCATATTTTTAAAAAGCGATAGTCTAATCTCAAATCTGTGACGTAAGAAAGTGAAGAAGGTTCTCTGACTGAGCAGGGGGGTGCGCAGCGGTGAGGAGAGTGAGGAGGAGTGTGCCATCGGCCTCCCCACTGAGATCGTGAAAACCGCTGCAGTGTGGAGACATCTCACACTGCTCAGCCTTCCTGCTGCCAACACCCCCAGTGGAAGGGAGGAAATGCTCATCTGGCTGATGGTTCCGAGAGTTCAGTCCATGGCCAGTGGCCCCCAAACGGGGACATCACGGGAGAAGGGTGTAACGGAAACATGCTGCTCGCTGTGTGGTGGCCAGGAAGTGAAGCAGCAGAGAGAAATGCCCAAGAGGAGGGCTCAGGAGCCCTATTTGTTGATACAAATGTTAAAGACGCACCACTCAAAGCCTGGCGTGCTTCGCTCAGATGTACCCAAAGTGTGCTGTCCAGATCGGAGGTGCGCTCAAGCCAGTCGGTTTAACAACAGCGTTTAGCTGCCACACACGGCCTGAAGCACACTAGAAACGCGTGTTTGGGAACAGAAACCTTTCAGTAATTTGAAGGGGGAATTAAAGGGGAAAAGAAATCAGTAAGAGAGAAAGAAATCAGAGGATTTGGTTGTCCAATGCTTAGTTAGCTGTGACCCAGATAAACACAGGGCCAACACAAACTCAGCCATTTTGAGATACGAATTTTCAGAAAAAGGAGCATGGGAACCCTGACCCACACGCAGTTGCTGCGTGCCTTTATCATCAATATGCAAATGTGTCCTGAGCACACACAGCAGGGCTCTCCAATATGATCAAGGGTATTTCAAACGGGAAATAATCACACTCTAATGTACATACATTGATATAAATGCAATAAACATATGATTGGAGATGAGCAGTCCATAGGTAGAAATATTCTGACTAAAAGTTTTCAATTTTGTAAATGAGTACTATCAGATGGCATTAAGAATATCACATACATAGTCACAATACCATCTACTCAGGTCCTGGAGTACATACAATCTGCTGGAATTTCTATGGGAAGAGTGGGATATTATTAATGGCAATAAGAAAAATGATCCATATAAAAAAACAACAAACAGAGCTCTTATTACTGCGTAGCAGGGGTTCCACATTATGAATGCTAGACCATTCGCGTCCTAGTCTTTGCATACCTAAACCTTGAATTTCTGAGCTCCTAACGGACTGTCTATGGATGAGGATTTCTGCAGATGGTGCGAGGGAACCTGCACTTCAGTGGGTCCCCAGGTTGTTTTTCTACACCCCAATGTTTCAGCAATTCATGGGATATTTCAAAAGGAGGTCATTCAAAGTGGAAAATATTTAGACAGTTTTTTCTGAATACTCTTACAAAACCAGTCCTCATCCAAAAATCATCCTATGCCTGCAACAAGGATCAGTATCTTCTGTGTCAACTACTGTGTCTCTAGCATACACAAAAGTCACGCTTTTGTACATGGGGACACTCAGGGAGCGCAGCCATCCATTAGTATCTGTGGTAAGATTGGTCTAGGTCCCACAGAGACACCAGAATCCACAGATACTCAAGTTCCTTATATTTAAAATGAGCTAGTATTTTCCTATAACCAAGTGCATCCTCCTATATACTTTAAATCATGTTAAAATTATTCACAAAATTAATAGTACAATGTAAATAACATGTAATTATTTGTTATAATGTATTCGGTATAATGGATGTATTTGGTATAATGGAATACTGACAATTTTTAAAAGCTTGAACACGTTTAATGTAGACATGATTATTGTAAGCTTAACTGTGTTTTTGATCCACAGTTGCTTGACTCTGAGGAAGTGTAACCCCAGGGTTGTTATGTAATGCGTAATTTAATGAGGCTGTGTAGGTATAATATTTATACATATGTAGAAATTGCTTTAATACGCAGGCTTTCATTCCACTTAGAAGAAATTCATGCAAGACCTCATTAACACATCTCATAGCACTGTGTGGACACATTATCTGTAAGCTGACGATAATGAGGAAACTGGCTTTCTTTGCTGTGCGAAAGTCAATGTGCGTTTCTCATTCCATGACTTGACTATCTTTGGCCTTTCAGAATAGTAAAAGCAAACATGCTTGCAAGGAGAGGGAAGTCCACTAAAGGAGAAATTGTATTTTCATAACCAAGAACAGAATTTCCTTCCGAAGTGCACGTGCAAAGGCATAAGGTCGTAGTTGATTTCAGTTTGTGGAAGTTACAATTCGAAATCTCTAGAAACTTCAAGGATTTAGATAAAATTTCTCACTTTTTAGAGATAGTTATCTAAGATCAAGAATGCAGGAGGTTAATAGGTTTCAAGGGGAAGAAATCATGAGCTCCGTTCATTATTGTATTTTAAGTAGCTACATATTGAGTCGTTTATATTTAGCATTACTTTATGTACTGAGACACTGTGGTATTTCCTTATTGGTAGTGTTGAATTGATAAAAAATTCTTTTAAAAATACACATATTCACTTGAAACAAATAACATGTATTCTTGGTCATTTGCTTTTCATTTGACAGTCTTTGTACACATGGACAAGAAATGACTACAGAAATGATATCACAGAATCTGAAATGCGTATCTATCTACCCCAAGTGTGTTACAGCTGGGACGCGGGTACCGGGAAAGATTTCAGTGGGAAGTCTGTTGTGAGAAAAGGTCAGCTGGGAGTCAGGACTGAAATTTTATGTCATTTTCTACTGCTAACACAGGGAAGGCAACTTTTCTTACCTGACACTACCAACCCATTCCAGGCTTCCATACTCTGCACTCCCAAGACAATCTCTGGCCCTGCATCTCACACATTCCTCTTCCAGGTACACTACATGTATCACCATCACCTCCAGTAAAGAACTGAATTTCCATTTCTACCCTTCTCACCTCTGTCTCAGAGACTCTTGAATCCACCAATCAAATAACCTCTCATCTCCTCAGGAAACCTTGGTTATTCATCATCTATATAGCCACATAGGACTCTGTTTATACCTTCATCTTTCTGATTCTCACAGCACATTTTAATTGATCTTTTATGTATTTGCCTTACTAGAATTCTTCAAAGTGACAGAAATATATTCATTCCATTATGATCCAACACCTACCATAGTTTAAGCGGCATGAGATATTCCTAATTAATGTTTGTTGAATAAATAAATAAACGCTTCCATACAGGAATTATCATATAATTTAAGCATATAAATTGAAAGTTGATCAATATTTTGGGTGAGGTTGAAGTGGGGAGCTAGAAAAAAAATTCACTAGCAAGCATTCTGAAAATATTACATTCTCACAGTAGTGATTTCTTCACTTTTGCTAAAATGACCTTGTAAATTATTTGAATAATATTTTGAAACAAAATATTTTGAATATTTTGAATTTTATTTGCATTTACCATTTCAGGAAAGACAAGAGATATTGTTAATAATCCTGGGCCTGTTGTATGATTAACAGGGATGAAGCAAGCTGTGGGGAAAGGATTTGCACCGACAAGAAATGGCCCTTGAAGTTCTATTCTTCACATATAATCAGGATGAATTGTGAGTTCTTACTACTTGTAAGTGGTAAAGGGAAATGCTGCAGGAAATAGTTTCAAATCAAGGCAGCAGAAACAACAAAGGTGAGTGAGGGGGAGAATACTGCACTTGAAGTGTTGGTTCTAGAGTTCGGCTGTCTGTGGTGCTGAAGGGCTGGTGGAGGACACAAGAGCATTTGACACACTCGGGCCTGAGCATCACGACCCTGCTGAACTCCAGGGTCTCCTGCACCTTATCTTTTGGGTCCCAGATGAGAAATCTTCCCCATAACATGTCAGGAGCCTAGTTAGTTCCAATGAATCACTAGACCAAAGCTCACAAACGTGTGTCACAAATCGTTACCTGAAATACGGGCAAACCAGTGAGGTTGGGTCTGTGGAACTGGCCTTCCTCAGTTCTGGTCCTCACCGTCAGCATTGTCCCATGACTTCAGTAGTGAGCCTGTCACTAGAGCATCTACTTCCGCGGCAAGCTGCAGAACATACCGATGGTCATAGTGAACAACTTCAAACCTTTCATAACGTCTTAATGTGGTTTACAAGGGATGTCATAGTATTTTTCATCACAACTGTCACAGTCATAAATGGAGAAATACATTGATTCAATGGACATCATAATTCCAAGATGTCCCCATAGCTAGGCTCACCCCACGTCTCCGTTAGGATGCAAATTCCAGATATCATGATGGAATAATGAAGACAACAGCTAATATTTATTTAGTGCTTACTATGAGTCAAGTAGCACTCTAATTTTTGATATATATTTACTCATTAGATCTTCTTAACAATACCCACTGAAATAAGTATTAACACTACCATTTTACAGATTAAGAAACTGAGGCACAGAATTGTTAAAATCTTTTCCCAAAGTTTTTCAAACAGTAAGAAATAGATTACACCCCAAAACACTACAACTCCAGACATATGCTCTTAACCACATGTTATAGCTAATTGGGATTCTCCAGTTAAACTAAAAATGTGGAAAATTAATGAAAAATCACTGGTTCTCTAGCTAAACTAAAAATGTGAGAAGATGTTCTTCATATTTGGATGTAAAATCAAATTTTGAATCCACTGAGAAGTCTACTATTATTACCCCACCTAAAGTAACTCAATCTAGCTCATGCAAGTACCTTCCACTCACACTACCAGATGATTGTAATATTTGTAGTGATCCATACATGAAAACAACGTATTTGTCAGATATCTCCTCTTCTCACTAAGATACAAGTTCTTTGAGGACATGAACCATCTTTACTTGGTTTGGTTTTGTATCCATGAAGCTTAGGATGGAGGCAAACTTATGCTGTTGAGAGATGAGCAAATGGGTAGATGAATGGCATTGGAGTCCAACAACTGAATTTAATTTAAGAAAATATTAATTTAGGTTCTATAATTATTTTAGTAGCTTTTTTAAAAATTAAAGGGGATACATTTTTTTAAATCAAATTCTGTTTTCTTCACAATCAGTGTTGCTTAAGATACCTGAAGGTGTAAAGAATAACTGAGAAGTTCTGATTCCATGGAATCATGAATTCTAACATGGTACTTCCTTGCAATAATTCTCTGAGACTTTCATTTTGTAAATGGGACAAAATGAGATTATAATACTACAAAGTATTTCTCAATCTTATTTGACATTAAAATTCTTATCTTCCCTCAGATCACCCTACAGTATATTAGATTTCCATAAAAAAAAACATTTTGGAAGACAGAGCCTTAAAATTGTTAGTCCTTTTATTATTATTCCACAATTACATAAATGAATCCTTAAAATAGTATTACTTGAAGCAGAACCATTGAAGCCAAATTAGATCACAATTCACGTTGAGTCTTATGGTAGAGATGGAAAAATGTGCAAGGCTTTTCTTTAACCTGAATACATTTTAATTTGTGCCCTACGTAGAATTCTATGATCACAGAGAAATGCTCTGCAATTCTCTGCTAGCTAAATGAATTATTGTGATAAGAAATTCCTGCAGAAAAAGCTTCCATTTTATCGTAATTTATAAAGAATAATAAATTAGTAGTAGATGCTATAATAAGGTGCCCAACAAAGTTTTAACTCATAAAGAAATTTATAGATTCTTAGGAAGACAAGTAGGGTAACTAGCTTCATACCTTACAGTGTTTCAAATGAGAAGTTAAATTGACTGTTGAAGTCAGTGAACATTTACTAAATTTTCAAAACATTTTTGTACCTGTTATGTGGAAAGTCCTTTCTTAGACACAGTGTCTCACTTCTGGTGAACTTTTTTTGGCCCAATTCCTGGAACCTGTCACATTACCACTTCAACTCAATGTGACGGTTTCTCTGGAAGGTGTAATCCCAATGGCTACATCTGTTTTGGTGGAGGCAGATCATTGCTGCCTCAGGATCGCAGTGGTTCTTGCTTTAAATTAATTAGGCACAATGTCTGTTAACAAAGAGAAATGAGACACAATGAAATAGCAGAAAATAGTTGTAACATTCACCCATTTATAACTGTATACTAAGATATGTATTTTACTGAGAAAATTAAAATAGGAAGCCAAGAATATTTGGAGGTTTGATCACATTAAAATGAATACGATAGGTTTTTTTTCTCTCTCTTTACCCAAGTATCATGCCATTTTGTGGTGAAAGCCTACAGAGACATCCTTGAGAAATCTCTGGGAATCTGGACTCTGAACATTCTGACTTAGATCTCACAGTCAGTTAATGAATGATAACTGAAGTGCCATGGTAGGCAGAAACACCGAAGACTTGGAGGCTGATATGTTTACCTTAATGGGCACTGAACAGGATCATCCCCAGGGTATCAGGCCCTCATCTGTGGTGGTCTAGGGCTTACACAGGATAAGCACAGGATAAGCAATGTATTTGTAGGAGGTGCAGAGGCAGAATGGCTTGTCAGCTGGGGACTTGTGTGCACAATGCGCATCACAGTGACCAGCCATTTCTAAGAGACAGAAGCAGCCAGAACTGCAACAGGAACTGTTACCTGGGCAACTCAGAAACTTAAGTATCCTGGGGGAGGGGATTTTCTGTTACAAAAGAAATAAACAGGCAACTCTTGGTTGAAACCTGGTCAGTTTTAGTCCACAACTGTACATTGTATTTTCATAGGAATGTGTTCTGATGTTCTGAAAAGTTAAGTATCTCTTCATACTTCATATATGACGTAACTGTCTCTAACTCTCAGGAGTTTTCTTAATATGTGTGATCTTCCTTATGTCTTATAAATTTAAATTGTTCTGTCCACTTTAGGAAAATATAATTAATTTATAATAAAATGTGCATTTATTTTAAAGGTAATAATTACTGAGTTTTGACATGTGTACGTACTTGTTTAACTACTATCTGCTCAAGACATAAATTTCCTTGACAGATATTCAAGAAATTTCCCAAGAGCTTCCTCTCCATACCTGTTAGGCCTGATTTATACTGCTAGACTAGTGGGTCTAGCCTAAACTCATAACACGGATTTCTTATCTATATTTGAGGTGTGTTCAAGAAGCCCAGATGTTAAAAGGCCTTCTTACTCAAAAAGAACCACGTAGAGAGACTGAGGTTCCCTCCCCTCTTCATTGTACCAATTTAAAACTTAAAATGTAGCTTAGGATGTAATACCGAAGGCAAAATATATCCTGACCATAATTACTACCTGATATGAAAACTATACATTGGCAATGAAAATTCGGTGTGCATAATAGAAGTTTCTATCACTCTAGAAAATGTCCTGCCCTTTGGCTCCTTTTCAGTTAATCTCCTTGATCTCCTGCCACAAGCAACCAAAAAATCAGATTTTAATAAATGCAAGTTATTATGGTCTATTTCAGTATTTTGTATTAATAGAATAATACTATAAATTTATTCTTGTTTTACATGTAAAAAAATAAATACTGGACCGAAGATATAGAGCAGCAGCACAGTGCCTGACTGGCAAGTACAAGGTCCTAAGTTCAATTCCTGGTACCGAAAAACCAACTAAATAAATAAATACCCCTTGTCCCATCTCTGTGCTTAAAATCATGACATGGTACTGTCAGACACGAATACATTTGACTTCTTTTTTTACTTTCAGACTTATTTCCTGAGAATCTAGTCCATTTGCTGTAAATGTTTTATTTGGAGAATACCATCTACCAAATTTAATATATTTTTCTAGAATTATTTGTAGATTGCATACCGTCTAACCTTCCTTTCCAATATTTGATTGAAATTTCCACTTCTTAGCCAGAAGAAATATTTACAGTATTTGCAATGTGTCTGAATATGTAGTAGTGCTGTGTTTTTTATTTCAATTTTAATAAGTTCTTAGTCTGACTTACTCCCAAATGCCCTTAAGAACAGTTATACCATTCCTCTGTCTACACAGTTGTAATAATTCCTTTTTCAAACTTTAAAACTTTTTCTCTTTGACTCATCTTATTAGCTTATTTTTCACACTCCATTTTTTGGGGGGAGGGTTTTGACAGTTGTACCAGTAGAAACAACGTTTATCTTAAAATAGAAGATTCTGAAACACACTTCCCACCATCAATTCTGGTACATACCTCAGCGATTTGTCTGCATTTGCAAATAAGGAGCACATCGTATATGAAGAAGTAAGTGGAAAAAAGAAGAAAGAAAATGATGCGTACAGCAGTGTGGTTAGCGTTTCCTCACTCTGCTTTAGAGCTGGAGGAGGGGGGCACACACAAACAGCAAAGTAAACATGACTGTCAACAGTACCATCCAAAGCCTTCCCATATGGCTAATGTGTGTCAACAAAGCAATCCCTATTTAAGCAAAGCAACATAAAGCTACAGAAAGATGCTGCCAAAATCTGGCTGCACACAATCCACCCCCACACTTCAGGAAACAGAAAGAGTCTCTGAATGCATGAAAGATAAAGACTGGGAGCTCTGACCCCAGTGCTGTGCCTGGAATTGAAGTCCATGCTGGGGCCAAAACTTAAACAGCCGGGGTGGGGGCCACGCAGTCCTTTTCGGAAGCGTGCTTCAGTCCAGAGACAGCCAAGAAGTGGTCAGAAAGCCAAACAACAGTAGTCATTAGGGTGGTAATTGCCATACTCAGTGAAGTATTTTTCCTACTCTAGACACTATACGGGCAGCTGTGCAAATAAGTTTCAATAAAAAATGATTAGATTGGTAAACTAAGGCTTAGAAAAATGAACTTACTTGCCCATGATCACTTGTTTAGTAGCTGAGTGAGTTGGGTTCCGTTTTTTACATCTTTTCTTTCAAACCTGTTACTGTGTGAATGTTTATTATATGACAAACACGGTAGCAGGCCCTGCAAAGACAGCCAACCACTAACCACGCACAGAAGTAGCAATTACCATCTTCACCTCATCCAGGAGAAAATGAGTCTAAAGAGGTGAACTAATGACTGTCAAACTGCCAGCAATGGCAGGACAAGGACCAAAGCCCAGGATTAGCAGACTCCAAAGCCAGGTTCCTTCAGAAAGTCCATTGTTCTCTATGCTTATGGTTCTAGTTCCTGGGAATTTCTTGCCAAATAGAAAGTGAGCCCCTTTTTAAAAGGCAGGATGAACAACTATGTTAAATCTCCACCTGCATTGTGCTCTAAACTTACAGCTAATTTTATGTGGAACTTAGCAACTGCATGATTTAGTTTCCACAGGAAGGGAAAATGACA
The DNA here is from genome assembly GCA_004027295.1 of Dolichotis patagonum. NCBI lineage: Eukaryota > Metazoa > Chordata > Mammalia > Rodentia > Caviidae > Dolichotis > Dolichotis patagonum. The sequence continues at coordinate 84,220 of PVJX010004771.1, forward strand.
GTCAAGAAAATGCTCTCAGCTAAACTCCCAGCATCTGTTGCTATGTATAAAAATGAAACAATCATGTGTATGTAAGAACATTATGAATGTTCAACTCTAATGAATAGTTTTTAGTCAACAGCACATCTCATGGTTGGGAAAACAGTTTATCCTCTTCACAGTGTATGATTTTGAATTCAAAGTCTTCATGACTTTCAAAGGAAAAACATCATTCTCATTAATGAACACAATGCCTATCTTTATCTACTCAATTATAGATTATTCTGCTAACATCAAATTTTATGAGTCAGTTAATACTAGCCACTTTGTGAATGTTGACATAGATTCAGAAAATGTGCAATTATACATCTAGAATTTCAGAGGTCTTTAGTAAGAAAGGTAACTCAAGAACAATAATTTGAGCCTAATTCCATAAATCTAGGTCCCTTGATAGCATTGCTTTAGCCAAAATAAAATGTTTGATGTATATAAAGTTTCCTTAGTAATATCCACTCTGAAGTGAGCTATGGGAAAAAAGCCACCGATCCTGCTGAGAATTTGCACTTGTTCTGCATTTCTCTGCATATGTTCAGAATCACGGTCCCCAGCAAGGTTCATGTTCCCGTGCGATTTTCGGCAAGCCACCTTAGCTCGTGTTATCAGAAGCAGATGACAAAGGGCTAAAAATATTTCAAACAGTGCTAAACCAGCAACAGCCCAGCCGAAAACCCGCTGATTCATCCAGGTTGGTAAATCCTGCTGAGAAACGCTACAACAGACTCGGCCCTGGACCAACTGTCTTGTAACGCTGCTTCATCAGAATCAAGACTTTCGTCCTAACCAGGCGGACAGAAGGACGAACCCTAAAAATCACTGGAGAAGATGACAGACACAGATGGTGCTCACATCAGTAAAGCTCAAACTCTTCTGTCTTGCCAGCGCTCACACAATAGAAAGAACTTCTATAGAACAACCACCGATGTTGTGAGCCATAAGTTTTTAGATTAGAATTTTAATTATTTTAACATTGCTCTTCAATGCATTGTTCTATTTTTACATGAGAATTTAAGAGAAAAAAAAGGCATCGAATCAAGTAGCTGTCTTCTGAGACTTTGGCCCTGTGTCAAAGGTGTCCATCTCCGGAACGAGTTTGTGCCTTTGCTCCACGTGACGGGGCTCCACAGAAGACTGAGCGGGCCGTCTGATCCTCGCTCAGCAAACACTGAGACGTGAGAAGAGAGAGCCGACCACACACAGACAACAAAACTCCTGGGGGACACCAGACCAGCGCTGTGGTCGTCCTAACTGACTAAGCGAAACAACGGACTGGGTAAAAACAAGAATCCGGAGGTGACAGGAACTGCGGGATGAGAAAAGGCAGAAGAGTCACCTGCGCCTCTTAGCAGCTTCTCCAGCTGAGAAGCTAGATTCCGTTCGATGTCTGGTGCTTTGCAGAATGAGATCTCCGCTTTCTGCTACTAATAATGATACCTGTAGGAAAGAAGCACAAAATCAGCCACCTTATCAAGCCACAAATCTGAAACTGTCATAAAAAGTGCTGAACCCGTAATATTTCTTTTGGGTGTTTCCAACAGTAATCTCTTGAGAAAATAGGCACAACTGTATAAGAAAAAACTACTTATGGGATGTTTTTAAACATCATCAGAGGCTTGTTTTTAAAAATAATCTTTTAATCTTATCTAAGACAATTTTTGACCATTCTGAGATGCATGAATTATTTACTTCGGGTGAATCTCATGTTTTCCTGCAGATTTTTCTCTACAACCTTATGCAGGGTACAATGATGTCATCTAACATTTATCCTATTTTCATAGTTATATGAATTCATTTTTATGTATTTATTTTAGTTTTGATGTTGTTATTTTTCCTTCAAATTAGCAGGATTTACTTTGGCCCACACAAGGGTTGCCAAACCTTTTCTTTTCTTTTTGCTTTTCTAGCTATTCAGTAACAGTATTCACTTTGCATGAAATGAAAATCCTATGAATGAAATAGGTCCTTGGTTTCCCTCTACCTAAGACTAAATTTCCCACACAAGCAAAGTGTTTTCCTATCAAATCTAACCTGAAAAGCTTTTAAGTCCTCCCTTGTTCTATTGAAGCTTGGGCAATGATTTTGGACAAAGCCAAAATCATTTTTGTTTAAAGCTGGATATTCTTTTTAAAATATTTTATTACCACACATTTGCAATACATGCTGTTTACAATCATCTTGGGAAATGCATGTATGTACATAATACAACTTGATTTTTTTAATCCCTTTCTCTTCCTCCTCACTTTCTCCTCCTTTAAATCCCCCTTTCATGTTTTCATTCTTGTTGATATTATTAATGAATCTTCTTATATTAAGAAAAGCTTTTACTCCTGTTTCTGTGTTATATCATAACCTGCCTCTATCCAGTTACTTGAAACTTTCAACATAACAGTCAAAAAACAAATTTAAAAAATAATAATAAAGAGGAGTCTTCTATTTAGAATGAGTTAGCGTTGGGGGACACAATCTTACTTTTGCCTAATGATACATGAGATCCAGAAAATGTTAGAAAATGAAACAAAAGTAGTAAATTAAAATACAGGAAGCACTGCTCAGTATTCTGTCATCAGGGGGACACCAAAGGTGTTAAAGAAATGAAGCACTGCGATGCTCAACCTGCCCGGCACGAGGCTGGCAGCAGTGCACAGTAGGGTACAGCTAGGTCGTGAGAGGCTTTGGCTGTGCGTGTCTTCACCGCGTAACTCAGAGCAAACCACTGAATGTCTCTGAGCTTCAACACTCTTACCCATAAAGTAGGACAGCTATTCCCACCTCATGGGTTTATGGCGAGGGTAAAGGAACGCCCATGAAATAGTGGCACATCTTATGTGTCTGGCAAATATCTTGTTGTTGTTGTTGTTGTTCAACATGAGCTGAAGTGAACAGAAAGCAATTACCTCCCACCCTTTCCCTCCTCTTCCCTGTGCTCCAGCAACTTTCTCTGCCACTTCCACCAACCAGGCATCCACCTTCAGGTCTACGTCGGCTCTTCCTCCTCCAGGACACCCCAGACATAGCACCTGCACCAGCCTTGGTCAAAAGCTGCCCTCTTGAGGAGGCCCGTCCTGCATAAAACTTCAGTCTTCATAATCATGTCTGCTCACTTCCGGATTTCTGTGTTTTAAATTTTATTTTTAAAAGGGTAAAATTAAACACAACAAAACAGAACACAAGAAAGCAATATAAGAGACATAAATTTTAAAGCGAGACAATCAGCAATCTTCACTATCATATTGTCTCTTGTTTTCTTCCAAATAGTTGTTCATATCTTCACATTCAGAGAATTCACACAAAACAACATAGTATGGAACTGATCTAAACAGGATGAAGGAGGTATTTTAGGTCTTCAAGACCAGACAATAGGGAAGCCAAGAATGGCTGTCATAGTGTCACTCATCCTCTTCAAAACAGCTGTCCATACCTTCATGTATGTCGAACTTAAACAAAACAGGCTGAAATCACTCTGAACAAAGAATATGGTATTGCTGGATTTCACATCATGACATTATGGAATCAGCACTGGGTATTGTAGTGTCTCTTTTTCTTCAAAGTAGTTGTTCATTTCATCATGTGTTATATAATTGGTTCTCATAAACTGTTTATAAGTTCTACGCATGCATGAGTCTCTACATGTATATCTATCCTTTCTGTATTAGATGGAAAAACAAAACAAAGCAAGACAAAACAAAACAAATTCCTAGAAAAACATGAAATGAAAAAGTCATATAAAACTGCAATACAAGGTGATCTACAATGGTTACTATGATTCTCAGCAGTATATAATAATATTAATAAAAACAAAACACTGGACACATTATAAGACTTCAAAAGCAGGTAATAATCAAACCACAGTGGGTATCTTAGTGAATCTTGTCATCTTCAGTGTAGTTGCCTATACTCTCAGACAAGTCATAATAAGACAGTATAAGTTATACAGGGCTTCAGATTAAGTTAATAGGAAATTAAGGTTGATTACCGTATTATATCCTGCTATTTTCAGGATAGTTGTCAGTGTCCCCAAATCAGGTGCAAGTAGACAAACTGGAACAGAATATAATCCATCTAAACAGAGTGGTGAGAATAATGTAGACTTTAAATCCTGTTACACTATTAACAATATCCTCTTCTTTCCTTTTTTAGACAGCTCCTCTTCTTTCACTGCCCATTTTGGGTCCCACTAACTCCCTCAGTTTTTAGATTGAGAGGAGTAACCTGCTATTTACCCTAACTGGTTCTGAACCTTCTGATTCTTGGGCTTGATCTCGAGTTGTATTCTTTTACCTATAAAAGCCTCAAGGTTTTCCTTCATTATAGCTGAGTAGTTCTCTACTGCACAAAAGTATCCTGTCTTTTCCACCTATCTGCAGGTCCTGGACAAGTTGCCTCTATTTCTCTCTGGTTCCCTGTCACAGAGAGCATTGTATTCTCATATTTGACTTTCTGTCCATAAACCCTATTTCAGGTTAATTATGTTTCCAATACAGAGTATCTTGATGGAACCGATCTCCTGATCTACTCTGTGTTTTTTTTTTTGTTAGTATATCAAGGCCATCTATGTCAGAGATTACAGCCAACATTCACTGCCTCATTTCTGCTATGCTATTTTTCTGTCATTGGTTGTCTACTTTTCTCCTTCATTTCACTGTCTGCCCCATTTATAGAGGCCTCTCTGCCACTGTAAAAAATCCTGGTATTTTTTTGGTCTCTCTCTAGAATGTCCTTCAGTATTCTCTGTAGGGTTGGACTGGTGGTCACAAATTCCCCCAGTTCCTCTTTATCATGGAAGCATCTTGTTTCTTCATTAATTTTGAGAGATAGTTTCGCAGGATACATCAATCTGGATTGGAGGTTGTTTTCTTTCAGGGTTTGGAATACTTCGCTCCAAACTCTTCTTGATTTGATGGTCTGTGTGGAGAAGTCTGTCATGATTTTGATGGGTTTTCCTTTATATGTGTTCTGTTTCTTTTCTCTGACAGCTTTTAATATTCTGTTCTTATATTGAATTTCTGGGATCTTGATTATTATGTGTCTGGGTGTAGCTCTGGGTTGTAGGTGGCTGGAGTTCTGTATGCCTCATATATCTGAATATGATTTCCTTTTCCTATGTTTTCCTTAACTATTTCCGTGAATAGCCTTTATAATTCCTTTGTTTTGACTCCTGTTTCTTCATTCACGTTTTTTATTCTTAGGTTATAGATCCTCTTGTCATCTTCTAGCCTTTGTATTGTTTCTGCCTCTTTCCTTGTTATTTCTAAGAGCTCTTTCCTTTCATGATCACATATTGCAAACATGTCTTCAAATTTTGATAGTCTATCCTTAGTTTCTTTCAAGCAGTTTTGCCAGCTTTCAATGCAATTTTTAATTTCCTGGTAATCACTTTGAATCTGTTTCATGTATTCTAGGTTTTCTTTATATTCTTCATCGAATGGTTCTCTCTTTTTTTGTGTTCCTCCATTTTTCCATCTGCATGTTCTTGAGAGATGCTTAGCATTTCTTTCATTAATCTACTTATATCATACTTAACTTGAATTAATATTTCAGTTTTGAGCTCGTCTATGAGGTCCCGAAGATATCTCTTTATGTCTGCTGGCACTCTGTTTGATGTTGCATGTTTGCTGCCCTCAATCTCTTTTGTATTTACCTCTCCTGGATCAATATTCTCAGGGTTGAGGGCTGGGGGTTTTTTCTTATTTCTTTCTTTTGGTTCCTTCCATACAAGTGTACAGCGGAGTTCCCAGCCCCTTTCCCTGTTGGTTACAGCTCCTCTGAAGCGTGCTGGTTAGGGGTTTCTGCCCTCTCCAGTCCAGTGTCAGTCATGGAGGTGCAGGCAGGGGCAGTGTATGCTGGCCCCTCCCCTCCAGGCCAGTCAACCTTTACAGACCTTCACTGCATCAGTGCGTGCTGTGCATAGGGAATCAGTTTGGGATGACTTGTTGGGTCTGGTCAGGGCTGTGACCCAGGCCAAGCAGATCCCACCAATCTGCTCTGGGAGTGGAGCAACCAACTGAAGTCACCACCGTTACCAGTTCACCCCGTTCTGCCTGACTCCAATATGTCATCCAGTTGGTCACCCTTTTCCCGTGGGAGGGTCTTATTCCCAGCACTCACCATGGGTTAATGCAGGTCCCTCGGTGGCCCCATTCTCTGTTGGGGTCCCTGACCTCCAACTTCAGCATGGCTGCAGCATGATTTCACAGTGGCTCCTGGTGAGTCACATGCAGAGCAGCTCAGGCCAGTCCCATTGACACAGATTCGGGCCCTCACACCAGACTTGGTGGCACAAATTCAGGCGGCTCAGCTAGAGCGCCGTGACCACTAATCTTAGCTTCTCTAATGCTAGCCCCGGGACTTCGTGTTTGATCAGCTCTTTTCCCCTCAGTTTCTTCCTGAGAATCCGTCTCCCTCTGTCCGGATCCCTCCAGGGTGTTTTATCCCAGCATCTGAGCTGTCTCTCTCAGAGAGGCTCCGTATCTTGCTGCTCACTGTCCACCATCTTTAGCTCTTCCCCTGGATTTCTGTTTTTCATTAACATTACCACGTTCTTTTGCTTGTTCTTTAATTTATTAATTGTTTCATTCACTAATTCTGGAGGCTTACTCTTTATTGTCAGCCTTCCCTTAAGTGCTAATAAGTGAGAAATTTGTGTATCTTGCTTATCCATGTATCCAAGTACCTAGAAAAGTACAATGCATGTGTTCAATAAATAACATTTTCTATTTCATACTTTGCTAGTTTTAATCTTGTCTTCCATAATTTCACATAATCTCATAAAGTACAAATAAAGACAAGACTAAGATTAGATATCTTGTGTAAGTACTACATGAATAATTTGTAACATTTTCCTAAGCTTTTTCAAGTTTAAGGGATAATTTTAGACTCACGGATAAGTGCCAAAAATAGAATAGAGTACCTGTGTACCTACACACAGCTCTCCCTCATGATAACACTGACAGAATCATGGTGTATCCATCATAACCAGGAGACTGAAGTTCAGCAAATACTTCATAACAAATGAACAGCTGTAAGGCACCAAAACACCTAGGAGATTTACGGTCCTGTCCTCTGATCAGCTGACCCAAA
>PVJX010004772.1:0-91219 GCA_004027295.1 Dolichotis patagonum
TCATACCTAGTTAAATGGATTACGTTGGAATGCAGAATCTGGACCTCCTTAACTTCCATTTATGTCCCTTTAATCTAATCACTAATCAGTTGTTTTTCTACATTTGTAGCACATGTGTATGTTTGTGTTAGCCTTTGGAAATGTTCATTAGCACCTGTCTGGGTGTGAAAGGTAATTTCTATTCTTCTATTTTCTGATTTCTGAACTTCAGGAGAAGGTAAAGCTTGATGCTGAAAGGGAAAAACTAGAGAGGCTTCAGGAGCTTTACTCCGAGCAGAAGACCCAGCTGGACAATTGTCCTGAGTCCATGAGGGAACAGTTACAGCAACAACTGAAGAGGGTCAGTAGCAAACAGGAGTGCACCACTTCTTTTTCATTTTGTTTTGTTTCATTTGTTTCTGATTAAGTTCCATGTACCTGTGACTTACCGGTTCACATAGCATAAATTTGTGTAAGTTCTAGTCATTAGACACTTTTTAAATAAAAATAAGGATGCTAATAGTATATGTTATTCTGTGCTAATGAGTTAAACATTCCGTATTAGAATCCTTCTCCTAACTTATAATGCAAAAGCACTTCTGGAGTTGTTCTTTAGAAGTAAGACTTGTAACAGACACCAAGTTTGTGGCATTTAAATCAACTGACATCTTTCCTCGTAGTCTTTGCTGTATTCTAAGTACTAGTTGCCCTTGAATTATTTTTCCTTAGCTTGACTTCTTATTCTTTTCCAAAAATTATTCTATTCTCTGATTTGCCCTCCATTTTCACTCATTTTTTCTCTTTTTTTCCCTTTCTGCTGCTGATGACACTGAAGTCATGAGCATGATTACAGCAGGCAAACACTAAGATCCAAGAAGAGGGCATCATGCCCTCACCAACTTCTCGTGTGAACAGCCTATATTTTAAAAGCTTATTACAATAGATATATATCTTCTAGTTAAATTTTATCTGGTTATTCTCCTATCCCTAATTCTGGAAGTCTTTAACACAACCTTGCTGGTTATCTCCTGAAAGGAGATTTCATATGCAAATAATTTATCAGACATTGGCCTGACCACTTAATTTTTCACAGCCCCTTGACAACTGAATTGTTTCCTCTAGTCAACTGTGATCCCAGAGAATCAGTCATTAACAGTCTTAAACCTCTGAAGGAATCATGCAATTTGTCCTGAGTGAGTAACAATTTATGACTTTATGTCAGTCAACAAGAGTAATTTTACTCATATTTTGTCTGTTCCATCTCAGTAATGAGCAGATAGAAAAACTGGTTAGATAACAAACTTCAAAAATGTTAAAATGACCTTTAATATAAAAATACTTGATGCTTCTGAGAGTACCACTAGATATTAAAGAATTACAGTTAAAACAAGTATATAGTGGTGAGGCTGGAAGCATCCTAATGAGTCTCTGGTGCAGGCAGGTTAAATGGCAGCATAGCAATTTAATGATTATTTCTTACAGTGTTAAAGCAAAGAAAGTTTCAACAGTATGTCTTCCTCTTTACGCATTTTCATTCAGTAGCGTTGAATTTGCTATAGGAAGATAAAATTTCCTATCTCTCATTGTCATAACTCTACAAATTTTGTGATACAAATGATTGGAAAAAGACTAGTATTTGTTAAATTATTTTAGTTTATAATTGTGTTTATACCAGTTCATAAGAAATAAGAAAACTGGAATATCTCTCTGCCTGTCTCTCTCTGTATATGTATCTGTATATTTTGGAGGTTTTTTTTTTGTTTGTTTGTTTTGTTTTGGGTTTTTTTTTGTTTTTTGTTTTATGAAATAGGATCTTGCTGTATAGCCCAGGCTGGCTTCCACCTCCCAGTGATCCTCCTGCCTCAGTCTCCAGGTGTGCACTACTGTGCCTGGCATGGATTTTATATTTGTTTACTGTGTTCAGTCTGCCTTATTGTGATTTTACACAGTCATAATTCTTAACTTAAGATCATCATTGTGGTGAGATATTTTTTCTTTTTTTCTAGTTATTATTAATTGTGCTTTTTATAAACATTGTTTTGAAAGAAAAAGCCAAGAGAGTTTATTAATAACCTGGACTCAGTTAAATACAAATTCTATTTGTGTGATCTGGATTTTATTGGAAAATTCATTAATTTATATATGCTCTAAGAATTTTGACAATAAAATAGGCAAGGAAATGAGGCAGACAGCGTTCCATTCAACGAAGGCAAAAACTCCTTTACCTTCCTCTTGAAGCAAGGTATAAAATTCTTATTATAAAACCTCTTTCCATAGCAGAGATAGAAGAGTTATTATAGCTTCTACCAACCTGAAAATAAAATATCTACTAACTCTGTTTTCCAGGGTATCATGATACCAGTGTAACTCTTCACCAATCATCAGGCATAATCAGTAAAAATTCACAGGAAGTACATTCATACTAGAACTTCAGGTGTTGTCATAATTCATTTCTCTTCAGATTTCAAACATTTCCCAGTACCACTTCATTACAAAGCTTTCTGAAAGTATTTAAAGTAGATTTGATGAAAATTCATTTTATTGCATTTAATCTCATTAGGTGGCAGGTCACATAAAATAAAAAAAGATGAGCAGGAAGAAAATCACTTTTACAAACTTCATGTTGTCCTAAATACTTAGGTTGAGATTATGTGATGATCTTGTGCATAAAACATTATATTCTTATGACTGAACTTCTTAACCTCTAAATCATTCCTTTAGAGTCTTTAAGCATAGTTTTTAGCTGTTGCTAATTTTACGACTTATGATTATTTTGTAGTCAGTGTGGATTCATCAATCCTGGCATTCTACCAGTGTGGAAAATGAGACTGAACGTAAATAAGTCTTTCATTTGCCAGGATATGGACCACGGTTAAGTGAGCTGGCTAGGGCAGTTTTCCTTTGCTTTTAATAATTGCTCAACTAAATTGTTGCTTTGGATCTATGTAGTGATATTTACAATGAGAAAGCCATTTTTATATCACTGGCTGTAATATCAGTTTATCCTTTAGGCTTGGAAAAGTCGTTCCACTTCTGTGGGCTTCAGTATCCTCATATATGAAGTTGGAGGCTGTACTGTTATCTTGTTCCATATTTCAAAAGCAGTGTTTGACTATCAAGCAAAAGATGGAGAAAAGTTAACAAACCGAATCTCTTCTACATTTGCTTCCAGAGATCATGAGATTTATTTCCCACAGTCACTACTGGTCCTGGCATATTTGTTGTCCTCTTTTTGTCCTCCCATTAGGGAAAGAAATTATGAAGCCCTGCATGTAAACTTCTGCCCTATACTGTCAAAAAAGTTATTGGAAAGAAGAAAAGAATACGTAGAATATTTTTAGTGCCGCTGTGTTTTGTTTCGATTTGTTTTGTTTTGTGCTTGGCCTTCGAGCTTACCAACCGGTATGTGCATTGTGCTTTTAATGAGTGAGTTTAGTTTAAATCCTCTCAGTTGGTCAATGTATTTGACTTTGAGCTTCCTGTGTATATTATTTGGTCTCAATTAAGCTATTTCTGTCCCCTATAATTACATTCCTTGAATTCTTATCCTTATCTAAAATCTTTTAAAAGCCTTACGCCCCTCTTAAATAGCTTTTCTGTAAGAGTGTAAGTTTATATACACGTATTTTAATGGTTTAGGTGGCTTGATCAGCAGAATCTTGAGTACTGAGCCTAGCTTAATTTTCAACTTTTCTTCCCAGTGTGCTATTATTTTCATTCAGTGGTTTAAATATTTACTACAAGTAAATTATTGTCTTTCTGGCCTTCATGCAGGGTTAAAATCACACATGTTATATATTAACCAGATGTAGAATAAGCGATGGGCCAGCATAGTGAGTAAGTCTATATGTTAGGAGCCAGCTGCCTAAACTGGATGAAGATTATTTAAAAGCCAAAGAGCTTTTTTTCCTTAATCATCTGATTACAAACTAAGACTATTTGAAAACAGTTGAAAGCTTGGGTGTATATACCTGTGTGAGTGAATACATTGGCTAGTACATTATTTCAAGACTGCAGATACTTTGTTTCTTACAGTACGTGTCACTTCATTTCTTAATTCCACTAATGAATTAATTCTTTAGAAATTATAAATTTGAAATACCTGACAAACTGGAAATATTAGCCAAAACCATAAGATCAAGACCACACTTTTTTTTTAACTAAATAAAATATAAAGAGATTTTAAGAAATGCGGGATAGATTTTTCTTTTTTTTTTAAGGTTTTTCAAATTATGTTTTTTATGCTTTTAAATTATAAGAATGTAGTCTGCCTTACATAATAATCTTGCTGCTGTAGTGTTAACTGAAATCTCACAGTAGCTAATAGCCCTTCTCTGAGTCATCCCTAGAATTTAATTCATTGCTGAAGATAGAAACATATTCCATTTAACCAAAAACCTTAGTTATTCATAGAATAAAAATCAGAAGAGGCTGGGGTTGAGTAGGGAGATAGAGCTCATTTATCATATCACTATTTTTCTAATAGTCTGAGGATTTAATTGAGCAACAAAATATCTTGACTGTTTTAGCTATGTAGAAAATGTTAATTACATTGCCCAACTGCCTTTTCATTTTGGTATTGATCATTTTTAAATTATAATTTAAAAATTATTTGATAGTACCATGTATATGATTCTGTTAGGGGCTCTAAAATTAAAGGGGTGTGCTTTATAAAAGGTGAATTGGAGAATAACTTACAACCGTCCCTCACACAAACGCAGATGCATGAACACATTACTGTTTCCAAGTATCTCATAGGTTGGGGAAGACTTATCCTAGCCCATCTGATTTGGGTCATTTCTGACCTTTTTAAAATGTCCTCCAGAGTCTTCTCAGAATAATGGTGCTTTACTTTTTTAGTGACCTTTTGTGCTTGAAAAATACTTAGGCTCTACTCTTTCTAGTAAAAAGATTTGTAAATAATTTTCATGGGCACAGTTTAAAAACTTCCGTCTCCAAATGTTTTTAGTAGTTTTTTTTTTTTCTCTTTTAAGTGCGGTTTTAGGTTCTAAGCAAAGTTGAGTGGAAGTACCAGGGATTTCCCATACACTCCCTGCCCTCCACATGCATGCATCCTCCACTGGAGCGGTACTTGGTTACAGTTGCTGAACCTATAATACACATCATTATCACCCAGAGCCTATGTCCAGATGTTTTTGATTGCTTACCGCTTCAATAAAATTACCTGAGCATGCATACCCTTCGTAACTTGTGTAACAAATACCAACACTCAAAGAAAATTATGTATGTATAATACATACATAATTGTACATTAGAATGTACATTAGAAGGCATTTATTGAGAAATTTAGTGAAGAAAATAAAATCCAAATACATATATAAAAAAAGTCTAATAGTTTCTCTTCTCATTCCCTTAAAAGAACCTCTGGTGTGTGTGTGTGTGTGTGTGTGTGTGTGTGTGTGTGTACACACTAACTTTTGAATCTTTAATCTCTGCACTAAAGTTTCATTTCGTATTTCCTGTGAAAATTGTGGGAAGTTTCTTAAGAGTTTATGTCTCATCTACGTTCTGTAGATAATATTTATGTTATTTATTGAATTTTTTTATACTTCACTGAGCATCTTAAAGCTACCTGGTAGATTGAAGTACGAATTCCCACATGTGCAGAGCAGCCAGAACCTGCTGGGAAGCTCTTGCTGCCCTCTCCATTCCACTCCACAGCCGCTGTTCTGGAGTTGGACTCCATCATGCTCGCACCCTGGCTGTGCTGAAGACTGACTGCTTTTAGTAACTGTTTCTTCAGTTAAGATGATTACAGCCAGCCTGGCATATCTTGTTTTCACTCCCTGTTCTCCAAAGGATGCTGACCTGTTGGATGTTGAAAGCAAACACTTTGAAGACCTGGAATTCCAGCAGCTGGAACACGAGAGCCGTCTGGATGAGGAAAAGGAGAACTTAACCCAGCAGCTCCTGCGTGAAGTGGCTGAATACCAGCGGAACATCGTCAGTAGAAAGGTACTTTGGGCAGGTGATGTTTAGTGAAAAAAATCAAAGTATTCTCCTCACTGTGTGCCAGTAGTGATCATTCATAGAGTTATGGTGTGTGTGTATTTTTGTATCTGAACATTTTCATGTATTTAATCGTACTACTTTTGACAAACTATGGAGCCTGCCATATATAGGATAACAAATGGTATTCTGATCTAGATAAAGTGAGATGGGTTACAGTATTTGTTGTATAATGCTATGCATGTATTTATGAAAATATACCCATTTTTTTCATTTATATAAAAAGCAAGTCATAGAAATCAGAAATTCAGATACTTGCTTTAAATTACTTCCTTTTGTAACTACAGTAAGTAAATTCAGAATAATTTTGTGAATCAAGTCTACTTTGGAATTTTGTTTCCATAGCTCAGTAATTTCCAAATCCGGTTGATAATTTGTTACTGTTAGAAGTAGCCCATGAGAATGCCATACTGACTCCACAGAGTCCACTCAGTCTGTAGTTCCTGGATGGCCAACTCAGAATTCAGCTTTTGATCCAGAATTTAGTATCACATCTCACAACTCCGTACTAACCTGATAAAATTAAGTGATAAAAGGGAAGGAAAGAAAGGTGGACAAGATGACTTCTTCACCTCTCTGTTTAAATAAGAAATTCTAGTGTTTTCTTCCCATCAGGCACCTCCCAATCTAATGTCAGATTCGTTGATAGTCTAAAACAAGATTTCCTTTTGACTTGTGGGTTCTTCAAAGTAGATTTTAAATCACTTGAACTGTATTGGACTTAAATAAAGAAAGGTGTTGAGAGCTAGACTCTGTGATACGTACCTGTATATCAGACTGAGGGCAGCTACAGGATTGTAACTTCAAGCCTAGCGTGGTTTACATAGCAAGTTCCAGTCCAGCTTGGACCACATAGCAACACCCTATCTCAAAATATCAAAAATCAGAAACGAAGGAGAAGGAAGGAAGGAAGGAAGGAAGGAAAGAAGGAAGGAAGGAAGGAAGGAAGGAAGGAAGGAAAAAGAAAAAAGAAAAGAAAAGAAAAGAAAAGAAAAGAAAAGAAAGGCATTGAGCCTTGCAGGTCAAAGTAGATGCTTCATGGCTTCTGAGTAGTAATGACTGCTCACCAACAAATAAAACATGGTCACTGTTAATAACAATGGTAAGACAACAACAACAAATCCTTTCCTTCCAAGACAGACTAGCAGTCTTGAATTTCTTCTAATGTGCATCTTTCTGTGATCATCCTTTTTCTTCCAGGAGAAAATTTCTGCATTAAAAAAGCAAGCCAATCACATTGTTCAGCAGGCTCAGAGAGAACAAGATCACTTCGTGAAAGAAAAGAGTAACTTAATAATGATGATACAAAGAGTAAGTATTTCCTGTTCAGCACTGGTTACAATAAAAACACACCTTCCAACATGGAAAAGGCTGCCTCTTTTGCAATAAATCCTTCTTAATAGCAATTGCCTGTTAATTTAAGGAAGATTTTTGTGTATATATTTTTATTTAATCTCCCCTTATTAATAGGCTGATACTTTGTGAGTGATTGACAACAATTCAGAAAATAAGCAGGAATGTTTTCTGCATGCTTTTTCCACATTATGAAAAATCCACACTGTAGATAATCTATACTTTATCTTATTTTCCTCTTTGAAACAAATCAAATTTTTCATCAAATAGCTAATATATAGTATTTTAATGCTAATTTATAATAGATTTAAAGAAAAATGCCCTTTCTATTGCTGTGAGATATCTTGGCTCATCTACTCCAGTATTTGAACTTCAGTTATTTATATATATATGTTTCTTTCTGGAAAATCCCACAATGAAATTAGTTTGATTTATCATATTTGTAGACAGTGCATCTAGTGTGGTTGAAAGCATGGCGAGATCATCTTCACCCAGGGGACTATGTTCTTACCAGGTGCAACACCTGCCTGTGACTACCTACAGAGGGCGTCCTTCAGACAAAGAGTAAAAAGCGACTTGTAGTTTAGCTTTCTGACAGGATCCTGGGTGACACCAAATATTTACCAGTGTTGATGGGGCTGACCAGAGGTGTAAGCCTTGTGTGCAAGCGGCTACCTAGGAAAGGACACTTGGGATTATGAAAACATGTGGTGGGTTGAGAAGGGCGTACAGGAGATGGAGCAAATTCCAAAAAAAGACTGAAGGATGAGCCTGTACCGTGGTCCCAACTACAAGAAATGAACAATCTCTTTTCGGCTGTTTAGCAGTTTAAAAAGAGGAAATAGGCCCTTCACAGAAAATAAGTCCATTTGTGGTGCCCTGGGACCATGGATCCCTGACACAATCTAGAAATCTGAGTGGAGTTGTACTTTACATCCCTGTCCCCTGCTCTATTAGCTGTAACCATTTTATCCTTTGCATATAATATTTAAAGGCACATAAAATAGAAGATAGGTATTAGGATGTCAGAAGAACTTTTTCATATGGGTAGGGGAACAAGAGATGGGGAAGGAGGGAAAAGGAAGGGAAAAGGGATTTATTTATTTAGGTACTGAGAATCGAACTCAGGACCTTGCACTTGCCAGGCAGGCACTGTGCCACTGAGCTATAAAAAGAGTTGATGGAAATAGAGCTTTTGGAAATGTGGAGGCATTTCAAAAAAAATGAAGGAAGATGTGTTTTGTTATGTGTATAAATTACCCTCAGTGAGTGTGATCATTATATACTGTAAACATGTATGAAGAGAAAAAAAATTTTTAAGTATTTAAAGGCACAGCATAAATGAAATAGTGTATGTATTTCAGTAGTTGTTAAAATCTAGGAAAAAGAAAAAACTCTTAAATGATAAAACTCCACAGACAGGTAAAAGATAATTACAGATGTAACATTTACTCATCAAATATATGCAAAATATGATTTGATTTTAAAAATCATGGTCCATACCATTAAGATTTTTTACACCTCAGTTGATCTATAGATACATTTCAATTTCCAGATCTCAATACTTTTCCTTTGTAGAAATTGACAAGTTGATGTCAAAATTTATAATTGTTCCTCATTATTCAGGGATTCCATAGTTCTCATTTCACCTGTCTGCCAAAATCAACACTTTTGGTGCTTTTGCAGTCATTCACGGACATACACAGAGCAGTGAAAAGTTTGACTCACCCAATATGTGCATTCCTAGCTGAGGCTGAACAAGGCTGCGGCAACGCCCTGCCTTCCTGCTTTGGTTCTCCTCTTGAAAGCACTTGTCCTTTTTATAGAGGATGTTTAAGGCCGTGTTTTCACACTTTTGTGTTGCAGTGATTTTGCTGTTTAGAGTGTCTTCCAAGCATCATAATAAGTGCCTGCTAGTGTCCCCAAGTCTAAGAATATGATGTATCTGAATGGAGGAAATACATGTGTTAAATAGGCTTCACCCAGGCCTAAGTCTTCAAAAGAAACACACAATAAGCAAGGTGGTGCATGCCTGTGATCCCAGCTCTTTGGGAGGGTAAGGAAAGAGGGTCCCAAGTTCGAGACCAGCCTGGGCAAGTTGGTGAGACTTTGTCTTAAAAGAGTAAAGAGGGCAGGGGATGTAGATCTATACTCCTAGGTTCAGTTGCCGTACTGCAGAGTGAGGAGGGGAGGTGGGAGACACGTAGCACGAGGTTGTTATGGATTAGTGACAAAAGCATCATGAACAGAGGCTCATGGGAACACATCCTTAATTTCCTTTAGGAACAATAATCCAGTGTTTGTGATAATATTATAAAATATAGCTATGACAAATAACAGAAATCTTCTATATATTAAAAAGCAAAGAACCTGCACTAACAAAAACAACTATAAAAAAGAACAGAGTTGGAAGATGGTATTATCTCACTTGAAGTTGTACTACAAGGCTAGTATTTAAAACAATCTGCTGGCATAAAAATAGATAAATGGAGTAGAGATGAAAGTCCAGAAATAGGCCATATATATACTGTTGATTTATTTGGACAGACGTTCTGAGGCAATTCAGTAGGGAACAGAAAATCTTTTCAACAGATGGATCAAGTATATAACTATGGAAACATCAGCATTCTTATATCACGTATACAAATTAATTTAAGACAGGTTCTAGACCTAAATAAAAAAATCAAAATGACAAAGCTTCCAGAAGAAAACATAACAGTCCAAATATACTGGCATCATGGATAAAGATTCCTTACAGAAAATTACAAAGATACAGTTGCTTCTAGAATATGTTAAAAATTCCTACACCTTAATAAATAATCATCAGTAAACTTAAAAAGTCAGCAATAGTCTTAAACAGTAATGTTACAAAAGAAGGTGTTCAAAGGACCAGTAATTCCCATGGAGAAATACTCATCATTGGTCATCAAGGAAGTATAAATTAAAACAATCATATGATTCATGTCACCCCACCTAAAATGACTAAAGTCTTAAAGTAAAATTTGCAAATGTCAGCAAGGAAGTAAATTTACATGGACTGCAGATGTGAATAAAATGCACACCCCCTCATAGAACTCCTCGGTAGTTTATCTTGTAACTTTTAATTTTTTGTTCAGCCTGTGACCCAGCAGTTTTACTCCTGGACATTTACACAGGGGAAATGAAAAATACCTCTTCCTAAAAAAAGATATCTGAGACTGTTTAAAGTAGCTTTTTAAAATAACACCAAAGGAAAAAAACCCTAGAAACAACCAAAATATGTAACAATAGGTACATGAATAAAGAAGGTATTGAGTACACATATAAAATACAGTACTTTTCAACAATAAAACAGTGAACGGTAGATTCATGTAATGTCGTAGAGTAGAAGGCAGCTACACAATGGAGTGTATATTGTGATTTCACCTGTGTACAGCCTTAGACATCAGAACAAGGGCTGCCCATTGGGATAGGGATTAATTGGGAAGCTATCATGAAACAACTTTTGGGGGGATAACAATGGTCTTTATAGTGATTGGAATGTTGTTCCATTTGTTAAAAGTTGTGAAATGATATACTAGATATGTGCATTTCCCTGTATATAGATTATACTACAATAAATAAAGAATGTGAGCCTTAAATATTTTTCTGAAGGTTTCTGACCACTGGATTAACTAAAGATGGATCATAGGCCCACAGTTTTGTTTTGTTTTGTTTTTTTAGTACCGGGGATGGAACTCATCAACACGCACGTGCTAGGCAGGCACTTATGCCACTGAGCTAAATCCCCAGCCCCAGGCCCAGAGTTTTCAGATCATAAAGTTGCTATCACAAAGCTTCCAGAAGAAAATATATTTTTGGGTTGTGACATTAGATCACCAGAGGACACATCAGGATGTGTTTGTTAAAAGGATAGAAATTTTACTTTAGAAAATATGTGAAAGATAAGATTTGTAAAAGACTCGGAATGTGCCTCCTATTTTTGCTTCAAACAGAATTTCAATTCTTTTTTTTTTTAAGCACATGAAAGTAAATATATTGAAAATAACACATGGATCATACCGGTTAGTGGATGGTGAGATATTTGTAATGGGAAGTGTTGACTAAAGATGAGGAGAGGAAGTAGAAATAGGGCAAGTGTGTAGTGTTTTGATGTTGTCTGTAACGCAAAGTTACTGCGCTTCTCAGCTGTTTCCAAGGTTAACTCCAAGCTTAATAGATGTTGTGTTTCCTCAGGAAAAGGAGAATCTTTGTAATCTGGAAAAGAAATACTCCAACCTCTCCGGGGGGAAAGGGTTTCCTGTTAACCCCAATACTTTAAAAGAGGTAAGCCATGAGTTTTTGTATGTGTCTTTAGCAATAAGCAGATGTGCCTTTAGTTGAGTAGTAAAAAGATAATCTTAAATTCCTCGTGAAGGCACTCAGTGTTTTGATGATTTTCTTATGTTTTATTGCTATATGCTTTGAGGATTTCAGAAATTATCTTTGTGTCTAATATACATGTGCCCTGTGTGTGTCTGTGTGTGTGTGTCTACTTTTTTTGGCAGAGACCAAGGTGTCTTGTGGTTTGAAAAACATTTAGAACCTGCTAGCATCTAAACCAAGAGGAGCTTTACATTCTCTGTTTTTCTTTTGCAATCTTAGCACTCGTTCTCCTCTTTTATTTCACTCCTTTCTCCTGAGTTTTAAGAAACAGGATAATACCCTCAAATATTTGAGAAAAATGTGGTTTGTTTCTCATTTCTCTTCCCAGTGTTATTTTTGCACTTTCTCCTCTAATTGGGAACTCCTACTTACATTCACTTTTATACACTCTATCCATCCTGTGGCCCCCACTACCACTGTTTCCAAAATATCCCCTCGCCAAGTTTCACCGATAGAATTTTTAATACTGACTTGGAAAACTGTAATGCTGGATGAAGAAGAAAATTGTGTTCTGTATATTTTCCTATGTTTGTCAGTTAAAGGGAAAGCTTGCCTCAACATAAAAATTTTCATAACCCCAAAACTGCTTTTATTTATAAATTGGTTATAAAAAAGAGCAGAGTGAGGAATTTTTACAAAGAAAACAGTGTATGGGGTGGGGTATAGGAAATAAATTGCTCATTACAATAATAGGTGTGACTGCAGGTATGCATCAAGCATTTTTGAAGAAGTGTGTCTGTAGTAGCTTTGTTAAATCATTCAGTTTTGTAGTTTGTCTCCGTCATCAGAACATAGAGCTGGCAAGTTTAAGGAACAAAGGGTGGTTGTAAAGGGAGTGTAGTGGTGTCATGAGTCGGGAAGAGGCAGGCCTTGTGAGTCATGGTCATGAGACACAGCTCATCTTCTGTATGATGGGGAGCCATTAAGTGGCTTTAAGTGGGGGGGGTGACATGATTTGAGACCATTTGTTAAAGATCACTGTAGGCTGCTCAATGATTATTAGATTCTAAGATGTAGGAGATATAGGGGGAATATAGGAGTGATAGCAGTAGTGCAGGCTGGAGATCCTAAGGCTTAAATTAGAGCAACAGAGAGGTAGAGAAAATTAGTTGGGGTTCTATAGTGTATACTAATGGTAGAATTGAAACTTCTTGCTGATAGGTTGGATGTGGTGGTTAAGTAAATAAAAGGAAGTGTCCAGAATGATCCCACTAGTCCAGTTTAAATAATGAGACTGGTGGTCTCTTACTGAGACAGAAATGATACAGCAAAGAGTAAGTTTAAAAGGGAAGATTTGGATTTTGACCCTGGACACCTGAGTTTGAAGGACTTGGGGCACCCAAATGAATTGAGTGGTCTCCAACCACTCTGCAACCTTCATTCCTGACAGAAAAAAAAAATCATTCGTTTTCTATTAATGAGTTAGTCCCTTTTTTCCTTTGCAGACTTTTAGTGTCAGAAGCACACTTGACTTGTTGACCACTGCATATCTACTCCATTTGTGCTGTTTGAGTAGCTGTCTGACTCTTTCATGTACTAAAAGACATGATTCTTAAGATGCTTCAAGTTTGGTTTTCTGTCTTTGCTTTCTCTTTCATTCTCATTCTCATTCTCTCTTTCTCTGTCTCTGTCTCTGTCTCTGTCTTTGAAGAATGATGAAATTATAACATTATTCTTTAAAGAACTCCCTCTTTTGACAGACAGCACACACTTTGGAAGCAGTTGAGTTGTATGAGCTATAACCATTTAAGGAATTTCAGTCCTTAGCTTTGAGACAGTCTATCAATTGAGCAAAAGAATAATTCAGAGTTGCTAGTTTTCTTTGTGATTCACTATTGTGTATAAAGTGAAATTTGACAATCTAGTTGATTACTCCCTTTCTTTGGTTTTTCACCTTCTAAGACTTCATGTACTATCTACATCCCTTTTGGAAGTACATGACTTTGATACATCCAGTTGATAAACATTCAACTCTAAGTTTTCTTCACCTTGTCACAAAAATTCTCAACAAAAACCGATTTCTAACATACAGTTTTTCCTTGAACAGCATCACAACACAGTATCTTGCCTTTTCTGGGGCCACTTTTTGAAAGCATTAATGAGCTAATGAAAGAGCCCAGCTGTCAAATTTAACTTCATTTCACTTTTAAAAGAGAAGTTTATTTTATGTACTTTATTCTTTTCACAGTGCTTTCTTAGTAGAGCAGAAAAAAATAATCATGATTGATCTTTATAATTACTTTGCATGAAAATTTACAAGTACCTTTTCCACAAATATGTTTGATTTTCAGAGATACTGATTCATGGGTATTTTCTGTAAGCTTAACCCAGAACTGAAATTCTCTGTCCTATGGGGACAGTTGGTGGTTGGGGAAAATGCCTTGAACTGAAATACCACCCAGTCTCAAGTTTACATTAGGGGGTGTGTGTGTGTGTGTGTGTGTGTGTGTGTGTGTGTGTCTGTGTGTGCGCTCACCTGAATGGGAAGACAGTGCGCTTTTTATTTTCATTCAGTTGACATGCTCCAAAGCTAAATTCCATTAGAAATAAATTACAGTTTTATAAATGTTTTCTTAGTGGAAAATCCAGTAACCTTCAGCTCACTTCTGCTGATGCACTAATTCATTAGGAAACAAAAGATGGGAAAATCTCAGAGGGAAGATTTGTGGAAAAGGTTCTTGAATTAGGGAGTGTGATTGCATTGTCAGTTTTGCTTTTGGGATTTCTCGATGTGGATTCTTTTCAATGTATGTACGTGACAACCTCATTTCATCCACAGAATGAATGCTGATGTCCTCTGGATATTTTAAAATTGAAGGTGTAGCATTTATAATTGAATCATTCTGATTTTATTAGAATTATGTCTAATGTTTAGAATGCTGTTTTTCAAGACTAAGCACCATGAATCCATTTTAATTGCTAATTATCCTCTTAATGAAACATGTGATAATACCCAGATACCTGGCTGTGGCACTCTCGGCTAACTCCATTGTACTGGGAACATTAATACTCTCGCATGCCTCTGCTTTTGCTTTCTTTGTGTCTAACTTCTCAATTCCTCCTTTTAGGGCTATCTCAGTGTAAATGAATTTAATGAGCCATCTGGCCATTCCACGAATCTGTCCCCTTCCACTCAGTTCCCCGCTGACGCTGACGCTGACGCTGCTGTCACTGAGCCTGCCTCGGCTGTGCCGGTGAGCCAGCCCCAGAGTCCAGAGGTTTGTGGGCACCACATTCCATTCATTCACCGCTGTTGCTCATGTCAGAATTAACCCATGGTTAGTGGACAACGAGTGAAACGGAAATGTACGTGACAGATGGATGTCGGTTTGGCCAGAGTGCCAGAGTGTTGCCAAGTGTATAAAACTTAACAAGTTAGGGGTGTGAGTCCGTCACTTAAAATGTTAGAAAGCGTGAAATATATGCTACAAAGTACAGAATGAGGACAAGTAACTTCAGACAGGCAAGTCACGGTTTCCTTAGAAATTGAAAAACCCGTGTAAAACTTTTGATTTGAATCACCTTTCCAGTTTGATTTTGGTGTTCTATTTTGTTTTGCACTCTTAAGTTTGTTTTTTTAATGATAAGCATTTTTTAATAATAAAAGTATTGTTGAGAGTGGCCAATAATAGTAAATTAAAACACTTTGTAGTGACCCAGGTTGATTGCAGCATGGAATTTAAACAAGAGACTACACTGAAAGATATTGTTTATCATTGGTGACTTCCTAACATATAACAAAACAGAATGAACAAACTGTCAATTTCATTTCTTTGTCTTATCCTTTCACTTCCTATGGACACATGTGTACCTTTTCTTTCTCCCGTAAAGCAAAGATCACCTGTCTGTCCTGGATTTATGTTTCCTTCTACCCTTTCTCCTCATCCTGTCACTCAACCTCCATCAGCCCCTTGGCCGGAAGTCATGGCTACATCTGTCGATTCTTTCCCTCTAAATGACACACCTCCTCCTCTACCAGCTAAGAAACACAGACGGCAACAGCAGCAGAACCAACAGGTAGGGACTGGTATTCAGAGTGTGGGAGTTTTACTTTATCTTAGTAACAAAATCACTTATGTAGAGTCTCTTCTTGAAATTGTTCAAAGATGATTTTTGAAAAGACAAGTTCTATACGCCTTTGTGTTTTTTTTTTGTTTGTTTGTTTTCTTTAAGGACATTT
Organism: Dolichotis patagonum; assembly: GCA_004027295.1. Classification (NCBI taxonomy): domain Eukaryota; kingdom Metazoa; phylum Chordata; class Mammalia; order Rodentia; family Caviidae; genus Dolichotis; species Dolichotis patagonum. The sequence continues at coordinate 15,947 of PVJX010004772.1, forward strand.
AGTGTGTTTCAAGGATGGTTGGAATTGTTCAAAAGTTTCAAGAGCTTTATTGCCCTCAACTGGCTTTTCGTATGTTTAAGGAAACCTCACATCTTCACACTTCAGTTCTTATTTCAAAATACTGCAGTTTATCTCAAGTTTTCTCAGTATGCTAGTATTTCCATAAAATCCATAATATAAAAGCTCATATGTCAACACAAAATATTTTTATTGTTTCATAATAACTATCATTCCCTTGTGATGTGTCAAAATTTGCCAAGCAAATATTTCCTTCCTTCTAACAATCCTGCGAAAAAAATTATCTTCAGCTAGAAGTGTAAGGAACTGAGACTAAGCCTAATTAAGTAACTTGTCCAAGGTCACATCATGAGTAGCTCTTTGGATCTGTAGAAAAACAATTTTTATTGACCAAATTTTTAAACAATTTGTTATTCCAGTGCTTTCTTTTTAATACACTTAAGTATATATTAGTGCCTAGATATTAAAAAAAAGTTTCAAAAGTGTTTCAACTTACATGCTCACTAGATCCTCAAAGAATTCAAGTCCTGCTTTCTTATGCCCAACCTTCCCTTCCCATTTCTTCAACATACCTTTGCTATTAGCATTCGTTAAAAGGCTACATCTCCTCCCTGTCTTCAGGTTCAGCAGCCAGGGGACTGATATAAAAGAGAATTGATGAGAACAGTGAATCCAGCAAGTGATGTCTACAAGGGAGAAACTAGGAGAATAGAAAGACTAAACATCTTTACTGAGGGTAAAAGACATCTTTGGGCTGATAGAAGAGCCCTTCTGTTTTCTGCTAAATATCACTTAAGCTGTTTTCAATGGGCTTTCTTGCCTATTTTATTAAGCTACCACTATGTAACATTGGGAAGTTTCGATTTCAGAGTTTGTGACAATTGGTAATAGTGGCAATAAGTGTTCTACTGTGTTCTGATACCATTTCTGAAAAATCTAAAATGGCTATAAATCAACTAATTGTGAAGTTTTTATTATAGTAATGTGCATTGCCTGGTCATGAACACCAGCTCTGTCACTTTCTAGCTGCATGACCTTGGGCAAATTTGTTTAACCTCTCTGTACCTCAGATTCTTCATTTGTAGAAAAATGACATAGTACTGTCCTCATAGGTTTATTATAAGATTGAATGAGATAATATAGTTACAGCATCACACTTGGCAAAAATAATCAACTAGAAGATTTCTCAATATGAGCTATTACTGTAAGATCTCTTTGATTAAGATCTTTTTAAATGCAGAGGTAACCCAAAAGGATGCCATCTGTGGACCTTCATGTGGATGTGGAATGCTTACATGATGAAGTATTATTACCACTTTCTGATGACTTCCCTATTTACTTGCCCTTCCCTTCTTCATCCTGTTCCTTCTCTCTTTATTGGCCTCACACTGGCATCTGTGCCATACCACAGAACTGTAAGACAGGATAGGGGTGAGATTGCTTTGGCCACTGACTGTTCTGCCATCCATGTGATGACCATTATAATAATTTTTAAGTGAGACCCCAGGGCAGCAGGCACTACAGAAGTGAAAGGTGAATTTTTTTTTAAAATGTTGTAGGTTCAGAAATAAATTTTTTTAGTGTTTAGCAACATCAAACAATAATCTAAATCTGTTAGAACAAAAGGATAAGTTGAATAATACTAAAAAAAATTGGTGTAAAATTCCAAAACTTCTTTGTAAGTGCATAATTCTTCATTTCTTCAGTGATCTGTTTCAGTTAGTCAAGTTTTGCTATTTTGCTCTACATTTGCATTTAAAGCACTTTAGAAGTCTGGAAGAAAGGAAAAAACAGCATAAAGAAGGCCTCTATCTGAGTGATACTTTGCCTCGAAAGAAAACCACACCTTCCATCTCCCCACATTTCAGCAGTGCCACAATGGGGAGGAGCAGCACCCCAAAGGTAGGACTCAGAAGAGCCGTAGACCTCACTTTCTGTGAGTCTTTTCCTTATGTTCCTCAGTGTGCAAAAGCCTTTCAGAAGAAACACTAAGCTGCAAGCCCTTACATTTGCTTGTTTAGCAGCCATCGCCATTAAATTGCCTCTTCTATTCAGAGAATATTTGGAGTTGTATGTTCTGGAGCCAAAGGTATTTTCTAACACCGTGATACAAGGCGGTGCGTGACTTTGACTAACATGATAAACTCCCAAGGCTGCATCCCATATTTAGAAATAGGATAGACTATAGACGCAGGGTTCCATGAATAACAGGACCAAGTATTTATGGGTCACCTTTTCATGCCTGAAAGAGGTTAGCACAGGGTTTAGCAGTGTGTCTGAACTGCCACCTTTTAAAATCCAGTAACACTGAGCAGTGGAGCTTCTTAATGATCACTGTCCTGATTGTACATATGGATACAGTGGGGATAATAGATCTAAGCGACTGACTCAGGAGCTGGTACTGGGGAAGCCAGCATATGAACCCCTGCTGTCTGACTCTGCACCTCCTCCGAGTTTGCTTGCATGTCCCAGGGGTCATTGCAGGGACACAGGAGCAGGCAAGTGAGAAGGAGATTCTTTGTTGGACAGACTCTTGGCTCTTCTCCTGTCCTTAATCAGAGTAATTATATTTTAATCTATTATGTAAATTGGTGCTTTGAGTATATTTTGTTTACATGAAAGATTTTGCCATTTAAAAAGAATGCTAAAACCACTGGAGTCTTAGTAAGTTTTCCCTGTTTGCAGCCTCCTGTGTGACTGGGGGCAAATGGGACAAGCGTAGGTTTCCCTGTCTTGCATGATGCGCATGCATTTCTGACCTTGCGTCCACCCTCTGCTCCTTATGCATGAAGAACTTTGAGTCTTTCCCTCAGGTAACTGCAGACAGTGTCTTCCTCAGCTACCTTCCCTTACGCAGCTGCTGTTCTTGGAGGAAGTTGTGTGATGTAGACTGCCGTGGAGCCTTTTGGGAAGGACAGTGACTTTCCCATTTAACATCAGCGAACGGAACACAAAGAAATACCTCATCTCTCTGCACTTAGAAAGCAGCTTTGGAAACAGGAATGTGGGTGTTCCCTGAAGGACCATTTGGTGTATGTGTGCCTGAAGTGTTCCCTCCTGGTTCTCACAGGGTCACTTGCCTCTGGGACAGAGCAACAGCTGTGGCAGTGTGCTTCCTCATTCACTGGCAACCATGACCAAAGATGCAGAATCCCGGAGGATGCTCAGAGGTGTGTACCTTATAAATCAAACATTGTAACAATCTTTTGTTAAGTATTAGAATTCATGGAGCAGGAGTGTGAACAGAGTTGGGAATGGTTCGATAAGGGATCAACTAAGTCCTAAAGTGCTAAGTCCTAAGGGATCAACTAAGTCCTAAAGTCCTAAGTCCTAAGGGATCAACTAAGTCTTAAAGTCCTAAGTCCTAAATTTAGTCCTAACACATCACCTGTGAGGAAAGATGTATGTACATCATGCTTATATCAAGGTGATTTTTCGTACTTACAGACAGCCGGTACATTTTAAATATACCCATTGTACTTTATAAATTCAGTAAAACTGTGAAGTCAAAAAGGCCCCTAGAAAAGAACTAACATTTCTGATTGACTGATAGAGAATAAAAAGACATCCCTGAGACCCAAGGAGATTAGATTACTGGGGCACTTAACTGTGATCCCTCTACTGGTTTGTGGCTGAGCACTGTGTTGAATGAATCTTGTGCTGCAGAGTCAGTGAGCTAGCGTGGTAAATAAAGCACTTGTGGCTCATAACAGAATTTCACTGGGCCTCTTAATACAAGTTTGAGCTCTTATATTGTACACTTAAGATTTTAGATGTACTTTACTCTCGGCATATTTTCTTCATAATAAAATATATTGCATTTATAATTGTGTTTGTAAATAGTCTATCTGGGATGGAAGAAACTACTACAACATTGTTTCAGAAAAGTTCTTCTTGTTGAAATAGATTTATTGTGTTAACATGGTAGTTTACATCTGTAACCTATACTAACCTTAACTTTTGAACAAAATGGTGCTAGATACCAAGAATGCAAATGAGTGGCTTGTTCATTGCTTGTGAAATGCTTATACTCTAGTGAACAATAATGAATAGTGAAGAACACATAATAGATTATTTAAATAAAATGTAGTAAATGCACTGTTGGAGATAGACCCAGGATGTAAATAGAAAAGCCAGTAGGATGACAGGCATTTGGGTTGCAAATACATTTGCACATTCATGAGATTAAAACTCTCCCTTCAGTGGGCTGAGTCTGACTACTCAGCCTCTCTGCTTTATGGTGCTGAAAATGATTGCTACTTCTTATCAGAAAAAATGTGCATATACAGTACACATGTACACATATATACATGAATAAGTTTATATATGCATGTGTAAATATCTGTATGTATTATGTATGAATGTATTGCTTGAAAGATTTTTATATCGCTGGGGATTTAGCTCAGCAGCATAAGCGCCTGCCTTGCAAGCAGGCAGTTCGATCCCTGGTACCGATAAAAAAAAAAAAAAAGAAAGAAAGATTTTTATATCATTACTAGAAGTGATTTAAGAGTGAAGAAAGGCTATAGTATTCTTGTGAAGTTTATAATTTATGAGAGGTTTACTGGTAATAATTAAATAAAATACATTTAATTAAATTTCTGGATTTTATTTTCTTTATCATAGTTTCTTAAGCTAAAAATACCTCTTAATATTCAGCATAAATGATTCTATTACAGCTTTCATTTCTCACTGTTAACTTGTGGGTCAAGTCTATTTTTTGTTGGAGCATTTGTATGTAATATTAATAAATGTCTTTTTAAATGTATTTTTCCCACTGAAGACATCAAATCCTCGATTGGTTATGAATCCAACCAACATCATTTAGCAATTTAGCATGTACATGAGCTTTTTGAATTTCAGAGATTTAGAGAAAGATTGAGCACTCAGGAAAGATGATTGGATCACAAATGATTACATTCTGTATTAAAAGTATTTTTAAGAATCAAGGGTAGTTACTACTATCATATAGGAATGGTCTTTTTAAATTTTTTATTTTATGAAAAAAAATCTCATAACAAAATAAAATAACAATAGTTTATATCATTGTCTTCAAAGTAGTTAGAGTATGAGACATAAGGCAAAAAGAGTATGAGCAAAAAGACGTAAAGCAAAAAGTTCCATCCTTGATACAGAAAATAAAAAGGTTCTTCTAAAATAGAAACAAACAGGTAAGATAAACCAATAGTGTAAGTGAAACAAATTAGAATATATATAGTAAAATATTTTAAAACAACAAAGTACGTAATTTGGGGAAGTATTTCAACTTTTTCCTACTTCCTATTATCTGTTCTATTTTGCTCTTTGCTTGTGCACATATATGTATATTTTGTGTTTTCCACATAAGAGAAACCATGAAATATTTGAGCTTGTGTGTCAGACTTGTTTCACTTAATATCACGTTCTCTAGCTGCATCTTATTTTTCTACAAATCTCTCAAGCTTTTCTTTACGAAAATGTAGAACTCCATTGTGTATAAATGTCACATTTTCTTTATCTTTTTATCTGTTGATGGACATATATGCTGTTTCTGAGATTTAGCTGTTCTAAATTGTGCTTCTATAAACATGAATATGCGTATGTCCCTGTAATATGATGATTTTAAATCTTTTGGGAAGATACCTGGAAGGGGCATAGCTGATAGGAAGGAAGGGTCTTATGAGAATATGGTATAATTGAAGGAATGTCTGATCTCCCATTTTTCTGATCTCTACTGCCGCTTCAAATAAAAATACTCTTCATGCTGGTTTCATAGAGGAAAATGGAGCCAGTTCTCTTAGGTCACACTGGGGACACACACTCTGCAAAGCCTGTCTGTGGTTTGTCTTTTTGTGTTCCTGTTCCTCACTGAGGTGTCCCGTGTGCTCCTGAGGAGACTTCTGCTTCAGCCTTTGCTCTGCAGTGTTAGCTTCTTAAAGAGTTTCATGGGGTGTGGATGGGCCAGCTCCTAGAGAAACAGTCGTCCTATGTAGATGGCTTGGAAGGTCCCAGAGGGCCAGCCTGCCACCTTCCACTCCTGCGCCAGAGGAGGGGCAGAGCAGTCAGAAATCACAGTTCTTAAAGCCACAGAAGACTTAGGTCAAACTGGCAGGATTGTGTGCAAAGCCCACACAGACCAGAAAAGAAGAACCATGTGTTCATTTAAAATGGATTTGTTAACACTTGTTGACTTCATTAAAATAGCAAATGCCGTTGAAATTCCAGTATGCCTAACACACTTTCATTAACTCAAACTTGGTAGATTTTATAATTGATTTTTTATGTACACAATTAACTTAAATACATCGTTTTTTTGCTGCTATTCATAATGGATACATCAAGGATAATCCTGTAAGTATAAGCCTTCCTCCATCAGTGCAGTTTTTATATAAGTCGTGTCAACAAAGACTCCTGAGATCCAAGTGAAGAGCTCAGAAACTCAACTGAGGTTGTAATCGTCATTGGCTTTTGTACGTCTTGTCAGTTGTTTCTTTGTAAGCTTTAGAATGATAAAACCTTTGTGCTTCTTTTTTTTTTTTGTTAAATGCAGGAAAGTCCAAGAAAGGTAGGACAAATCTCTTTTGTGATGTTTTTGTTTCTGGCAAATACTGAAAGGTCATTGTCAAGTCCATGTTTAAAAAATGATCAGATTTTAAACTCTGCAATGGTGGAATTTTAGTGTAGTGATTATTCCTTTATCATTGGAAATATAGGGAAAATATCATTGCACATTTGCAAGAAATACAATGCTGAGGGCAGCTACTATTTTGTCACAGGCAGCTGCATGACTTTCTTTGTTTCGGCTTTTTATCATAAGGTCAAAACCTGCAGGAAACGTGAGTGCTGAGGAAGCATTATCTGTGCGACTCAGGATCTATATAAAGAGAAGAGTGGGTCCAGTGATGTATGTAGGCTAAATATAAAATACACTTTTCCTTTAAAAGCCTAGATATCAAAAATTAAGCAGGTTTTAGTGGGAAGATGGAAGGATTTAAGTGGCTCTTATGTATCCTTTCCTTTTATGCTTATTTTGTAAGAATGACTTAGTGGAGGGTGAAGCAGGGTTTGAATGACTGGCTTGCATAACTAAGGTGGTCATTACCGAAGTTAGGTAGTAAGACAGGATGTCAGGAGACTTTTCTTTAAACTTTAGCTGTTAAAAACCATTTACTGTTGTCTGCTTGGAAAAAAAATAGAATTTCTGTATACATATAATCTTATTTATATTTTTCCTACTTTCTGGTTGATGTGTATGTGTCAAAATGTTTTTCCCTGTAACAAATCTTTTTTAACTAATGATGCATGTACCACAAGGTTGTTTTCTTTTGTTAACTTCTAGACTTCTTCCCTGTAAACTCAGATTTAATCTAAAAGTATACACCTTGTTCTGTATTAACCTGGTACCGTTACTAACACTGTAAAGACTGCATGTTGAAAGTGTTATATTTTCTCGTCCCCTTGTCATCCTTTTTGATCTTGTACCTTTTTCCCTCTCTCCATCATTCTCTTCCTTCATTCCTGACTTGTCCTGTACCTTCTTCCTCGGGCTGTGGACTATCATTAGGAAGAACAAATTCCTCAGCAGGTGAGCTATGATAGCAAAGCTGGCTAGTTTTATCCCCTTAAGTCCAGGTTATAAATTAAAACCATGTCATTTTCTATATTAAAGTCCAGATAACCATATTTTAAAAAGTGTGTAACATTTATGTGTGGTACATTGATAAAATTGTGTATCTCACAATGGTTAATTCACAGATGGCTTTTGGAGTCCAGTTAGCCAGAACAAAATGAGTGTCATGCAGTCTATAGGCTCTCAGGCAAAAGAGAGCTGAATTGATTTTGTTTCCTAGTGTGTAGTTTGAGGTGATCCTCAGATATTCCTCCTGGGCTCTCTGCTACTCTCCCTGTCTCCTGTTTGTCTATGGTGTTTCCTCTATTGCAAATACCCACGTCTTTGGATGGCCAGCCTATAGCCCGAATCCCTGAGCCAGCTCTTCAGACACACACATACAGGGCCAGGGTCACAGGAGAGAGGCCTTTGTCCTTATTGAGAATGGCAAGGTAACTCGTATTTTTAAAAATTTGTTCCTAGGGAAGTGGCTGAGCCAGGCGACATTTGTGTCCATTATGATCATTAAAGTGTTCTCAGTTAGCTCCACAAGGGAAGCATTCCTGCTCACATTGGATCTGTGGGAAATGGAAGTTGTGCAGCCACATGTGGTCGTGTACGCCTATAACCTCAGCACTCCGGGAGCCCAGCTTGGGCAGCTTAGCAAGTTAGTGAGACCCTATATCAAAAGAAAGCATAAAAAGGGCTGCAGATTCGGCTCAGTTACAAAGGCCCTGGGTTTAACTCCTAGTACCACACACATACATGCACGTACACACGAAGTCCTGCATTGAGAAAGACAGTCTCCTCAGCCACGGGCTTCGTCCTGCCGGACGGACATCCTGTAGTGGCTAGAAGTTCAGACACAGTCAAACCTCAACCAATAGTGAACTGGCCTGGGGGCTTCACGCTGACGGTCCTTACACAGTGCCTGGTGTAACATGGGTGTCCTCTGTGCACCCATCTGAAAATGTCAAATCATTGTAGTTTATTGCCTCTCTCACTTGGAGGCTATAAATTCATTTTCTTATTCTGTGATGCTTTTAAAACAACAAACCCAGCCAAACAAAACCACAACCCAGGAAGATCTGAAGGGCAGTGCATACAGCTGTGTGGGGAGCAGGGCACGCTCCTCTTTGTGCTTCCCAGGGAGATGTTTGTTGCCCATGGGGAATGGCTCTTCCTCAGTAAAGGTCACAGACAGGTCATTGCCAGGACACCATTCTTATGTGTTTGAAATTACATAACTGTCTTCTAGGAATTTTTCATGTGAGAACAAGGAAACGTCTTCCCTGTAAGGCAGTGCCAGAATGCAAGCTTCGTATGCCACAGCCTTTTTGGAAATCATAAAGAAATATACATGTGTAACTTTTAAGTGATTCCTGTTTTTTGAATCCTCCTTACATAATGTATATTTGGAAACACTTTAAAATGAGCCATTAGTAATTACAAAAATTCAAATATAAAAGGTAAACTTTTGAACAATGAATTGTTTTTGGCTTTCTTTGTTTAAAAGGCACAAATTTCATGCTTAGGAATGTACTGGCTTAATTTATACTTCATGCAATATTACTATTTTGTCTAGTCTCACGGTTCATGGTGTGATTTATGTTTTGCATCTTCTCTTAGCTAAGTGATAATGTGGCATACATATATATATAATTTTCATATAGATAGTGGCAAAATATATGAAGGAAACTTACGTTCTCAGAAATGCATCAATATATGTCATTTAGATATCTGAAACTGTTCCAGATACTAATGGCATGAAAAGTGCATGAAGCTAAAATCACTTTACAGAAACTTTGGGTGGATAAATGTATTGTTAAACCATCACAGATGTTGCTTCTGTTTCTAAATGGTTAATCAATAGCTGAGGACGCTGTCTGGAAGTACTTCCCTTTTCCAGTCCTCTTGACTACTTTTTGGCGACTTTATGACTAATTAAAGGCCTCATGGAAAGGTGTAGAGCAAAAGAGGTGGAATTCAAATGGTCTAATTGCAAACTCTTAATAGTTCTGGTATAGCTCCTGAGTAATGGAGGCTATACGGGAGATATTTCTCTTATCAGGGAAAAAGCAATTACAAACTATGGAGACATTTTTAAATGAATTTAGGTATTTGTTAGTATAAAAGAGAATTTGATTTGTAATACCTGAAATCAGCATTCAGAGTCCAAGTCATATCAGTAACTTAATGTGCCAGCTGTCTAAATAGCAGGGTAAAGAAGTCTTACTTACGGTATGATTGACCATAGAAATGCCTACATTTGCCAGTAGTTACCACGAAATGCTGAGTGTTAGGGTGGTACAAGAAGAGGATTAAATATACAGTAATAGGAAGAATCTAATCACTCAAAGGGTTATTGACCCTCAATGTTTAAGTAAGGAATTGATAGGTGAAGTGAGGTGAGGTTGGGGAGCGAGAGAGAGCAGAGAGGGAAAAGGGACAGATAGACAAAAGAGAGAATATACAGAATATCTTAAACATTAAATATCTTAAACATTAAAATGTGTTGTACAGGTTTGTCAAACCTTCCACCTGAAGGTTCTTCTGCCTGCCGTTTTATGACCGAATTGAGTGCTCCTGGCATGCGAGTACCACCACCTGCCTGGCAACCCTGGCATTGCTTGTCACTAGTCTTGTCTTCACTTGAACCAGCTATTTCATATTTCTGGATTTTTTTTTCTTCTTTTGTGTTGAATGTGTGACAACGTATTGTTCTCCATCGTACTGAGCTGTAGGAATGAGATGGGGAAGTGCCAAGTGATCCCACTGACAGAATCAGCCACCAGACCACTTCTTTGAAACTCTTCCTTCCACGGAGCATGATGATGCTTCTTCTTTGCTTTTCTTGGCTTCAAAACAAATTAGACCAGGGCCCACATTTCATATGTAAATGTTTCTGTTGCTAGTTTGAGCCTGTAGACATACAAGATGCTAAGACTGATAAATGAGGTATATTTATGGTTCTTTCCTTAGGTTATAATCACCAACAGATGAGTGAAGGACAAAGGCAAAAATCTGAATTTTACAACCGTACAGCATCAGAATCTAATGTCTACTTGAATAGTTTCCATTACCCAGATCACAGCTACAAGGACCAGGCCTTTGACACTTTGAGCCTGGACAGCTCTGATAGCATGGAGACCAGCATTTCTGCCTGTTCACCTGACAATATTTCTAGGTAAGGTCTGTTTGTGGGTAATGTTTCTCATTTGGTATATCAATATCTGACTGCATAAAGTCAGATCAGGTACAGTGGTACACATCTGTAAGTCCAGTAACTCGGGAGGCTGTGGCAGGAGGATTTTGAATTTCAAGGCCAGTCTGGGCAACATAGTAAGATACTGTTTCAAACCCAAAAATGTAGTCATCAAATTTTAGACATTATGTTTGTACAAACTTAATTTTTTAAAGTTTATTTTTATTTTAGGAAAAATAATACAAAATTCCATAACAAAATAATAAGTGATAAGTATCTTCAAAATAGTTACTCAAAGAACAAGATATAAACCAAAAGACTATTCCAAAGAAGAAACAGGTAACACACACTTTCTTTTCAACTAAGATATACTAGATAAATGAGACAATTAAGCATATATATGAAAATAATTCTAAAACATAAAATACAAACTTCCCTATCACACCAACCTTTGAAAGTAGTTTCTTTGTGCCTTGTACAACTGAGCCGGAAGTTATGCAGACCATTTTCCTATTATATGCTATTTCTTTATACTTGAGTTTACAGTGACACTGAGCTTCCAAATCAAGTTGCCTGTGTTGAAGGACTCTAAGCTTCATTTGCCCTGCTTTTGATTAAGTGAAGCAATAATTCCCAGTAAAAGAGAACTTTAAAGGGTTTGGTCCCCCCACCATAGGTTTTGTTGGAAGGAAAGGCTTAGCTATTCTGTATAATAAAATTTTTGCAAGGATTTTGTTTTTAACCTGTCCACATTTGTACTTGTACTTTGAAGCTTGCAAAAGTGGTATTAGGGAACTGGGGCATAGGCACACGGCAACTGTTAGTGAGAATGATTCATTTGGGGGCAGGGGTAACCGGGAATCAAACTCAGGACCTTGCACTTGCCAGGCGGGGGCTGTGTCACTGAGCTGTCTTCTTGCTGATTCTGCCTCCTGAAGCTGGGTGATGCCTCCTACCCAGTAGTTACCCAGGTGCTGGAGGTGCGGATCCAGCCGGGCCCTCCCTGCTCTCCTCATGAAGCTGCTTGTTGTCAGGGTGAGGAGCTCTCAGATCTCTGTGCCTCTGACCGTGTCAGTCCTTAACGTTTTCTCCACGTCTGAGCACAGAGTTAGGGTTAGGGAGTTAATGAAGGTGCAGCAATAGTGGGTAGCATTGCAGTGGTACAGAGTGCTATTCTTTGAGATGTCTCGATAATTTTAGTAGAATGGAGATTTGGTGCAGAATTTACTCTCAATGGCCTATTTTCTAAGACCCAAGGCCTATTTTCTGAGCTTCATGTTTGTTTAGAGTATACATTATGATACTGAAAACGTAAAAAAGTCTTAACTCCAGTAACTTTTTGGCAGTCAAAAAAATGATGTCTCAACATAAATTGAAGGTCAAATGTACCCACAACCGAGCAATTCTGTCATTCTTCAGATGGCTTTTTATGATATCATAAACCACAAGACCAACTTTATGTCACTAAAATTTCAGCATGAAATTACCTCTTTAATAGACTTATAATTTTGGTACATTTTAATGCATAATTTTAAGAAATCTTGAGCACAGCAGTTTCTTAGTCCTTTATTGTTCTTTATACCAACATTCATAAAGTCCCAAATAAGGATATTTTGTTACCACATACATTCTAAACTTTGGTTTCTTATTCCTTACTTTCCTAATGTTTATCGTATTATTTTCCATCACAACAGCAGGTAAAAGTTTCTAGTTGTTTTAAGGTAGATAGGGACACAGATGACAAAACACCTATTTTTCTCTCCCTTTTACTGTTGACGCTTTATAGGCATCTTCTATTTTGTCTTCAATTTTTTGACATTTAAAAGATCTGAGAACACAAGAAAATAAAGTCATTTCTGCCCTTGAGGATTGTTTATCTGTGATTGTTTGGACAACACCAAGGGTCAGTTTCATGTGAAGCGACTATGAACATTCACAGCTACTTGCCAGGAATGGTCATTCTGCAGCAGTTCTGGCATAGAATTAAGGTCTCTCACCACACCCACACACACAGATGGTAACTGTGTGACGTGGTGGAGAGGTTAGTTTCACTGCAGTAACCAGTTCACAGTGTTTACAGATATCAAACTATTACATTATACACCATAATATATACAATTGTCAGTTATCTGCATACTCAGTAAAACTGAGAAAGAAAAGAAGCGGTGAAACATATACAAACTCCCTGCAATGAAAGGAATTATTAGGTACTACAAATAGGTACTAATAAAAATTTTTAAACCAAAAAAAAAAAGAAATTAAATAAACGTAAGCATAAAAATGGGACAAATGAAGGAAAACTATTGGTTGGTAACTTTGTTTGCTTTTTGCAAATTGGTGATTTTTGAGGCTTGAAACTGAAACTCAAGATCCTCTCTACATTAATTAGAGACCTAAGATATGTTTTATGTCACAGCACTACAGAACGTTAGTATAATTTTGTGCTATTTTGTGTTTGTCCCTTTTCCATCCATGAAGTCAGCTAATACCAATGAAGGGGGGAGTAGGTATCTGGGCATAAAAACTGAAGATACTTTTCTTGGATTCTTTCTGCCTGGAAAGAGCTTGCCCTTTTCTGCCTCCCCCAATAACTAATGGAAATAGTAGAAATGGCCACGTGCTCCTCCTCAGGAGAAAGCAGCGGGCTAACCACGGGCCCACAGTCGCCCTTCAGGGTCCGTCCTGTGTCGGACTTGCAGGGCGCTGGACTGGGTCCTTGCGTTGGGGCTCTGCTCTATCACGGGATCCCCAGTGCTGACTGCAGCCATCTGCCCTGTGGTCATGTATGTCTGCAAAAGAACTCGGCCCTGGACTCGAATCACGCTGTTTGATTTAATCAAAAATAGAATGGATTATTCATTTTAATATACATTCTTATAAATGCATTTTTATACAAATGTGGGTCTGACATCCAAATCATTTAAACGGAGAGGCCTCCCACAGCTGTTCTTTTTAGACTTTGAAAGATACATGTGGAAGTCATGCCTGGTAAGAGTTGGCTTTGGTATATTGATTTATGAGTAAAGCAGTTTACTTTGGCAGTATTCTGCTTGCATATGTTTGTCTCCTAAACTAAGTCAGTGTCACCTACAGCTGTCAGAGTTGAACTGATTTGCCACTTCAGACCAATGACTTATAAGTAACATCACTTAAATTGTGTCTGCTTGCATTTAGTCATTTGCCTCCCTTGATTTTGTGTGTGTGTGTGTGTGTGTGTGTGTGTGTGTGTGTGTGTGTTTGAGCTAAAATTCTCAAAAGGCTTTTGTGTTTGTTTCAGTGCTAGCACTTCAAATATTGCCAGGATAGAAGAAATGGAGAGGCTGTTGAAACAGGCTCATGCAGAGAAGACCCGACTACTCGAATCCAGGGTAATCTCAGTGTCTTCCTGCCAGACTGTGATGAGGCGGTGGCTAGATCACCCCCTGAAAAAGCTTTCACAAGCCTTGTGATCACTCTACCTTGCTCAGCCTGCTTTCTCATTTGAAAAGCAGAGGTGTTAGATTATTTCTAAGGCTTTTTACTGTGCGACGGTTCTCCATAACTTGAAAGAATATATACAGTATATTTACGGTGTTAACACAGACTGAAAGGGAGGTTTCGAACTGTACTTTCCCATGTCAAGGAAGTGGGAAGAATGTGCCTTTCTGCTTTCTCCCGGCATACGCAGACTGCGTGAGCAGCACTATTGTGATCCTAAAAATCCCACCTTATTGTGACTGTATTTCAAGCTGCAGTCTGAACTTCCTTAGGGACCCCCCAAATGCTTTTGCATCCTGTTCTGAGGGAACCTCCTTTCCTTCCCTAACTTCCCTGTGTGCTTCCGCTGTGACCTTCAGTCAGGCAGCTGCAGGCAGTAACAGGAATTGGGAGCACTGATGACCTTCAGTGAGAAGATAGCAGCGCCGGAAGGGGCTAAGCCTGGCAGCCAGCGTTGAGCGACAGCTTGTGAGGCTTTGATTAAAAACGAAGGGGTTGTGGCCATAGATGAACACAACTGAATGTAATCACAAGCTGAGTTTCACTTCAGACCAGTGTGTTTTGTTGCTTTGCTTTGTCTTGTTTTTTTGCTGTGGAGGGGATCAAATCCAAGGCCCTGAAAATGCTAGGCAAGAGCCTAAAGCTGCCTCCCAGCCCAAGACCAATACTTAATTGTTAATTAAATTTAATAATTGTGTACCTGCATTGAGTAAGTTTGGAAGGTATGGGAGGGGTGCTTATGGGTTGTATTAGTCTAGGTATATATTTTAAGGGACTGGAATTCAAACTGAAAATTAGTGAGAGTTTTGTTTTTGGTAATAGTTGCAATCATTTTAAGCATGACCAGTGGGTCTTAATCTGTTCTGCATAATATTTAGGAACGGGAAATGGAAGCCAAGAGACGAGCTCTGGAAGAAGAAAAACGACGTCGAGAAGTCCTAGAGAAACGACTGCAAGAAGAAACCAGCCAGAGGCAGAAGTTAATAGAAAAGGAAGTAAAAATAAGAGAGAAACAAAGGGCACAGGTTGGTTGGTCAATCTAAATGCATGAGGATAGGTTGCCCTCTGGTGGTCATTCTGTAGAAGACAGTCTAAGGATGCCTTTCTTGACATTGTGCATTGGTGCTTGGTTAACCATTGTTAAGGAAAATTTTGTTCATGTGTGAAGCATGTGAGTTTATTTCCCTGTTAGGAAACTACCAACCAGATGACTTTTCTCTACTCGGATGGAACATCCTGGTGGTAAAGGCATGCTTTCTACCAACTCTCTGAGGTACTTGAAAAGGAGAATGGTTTTGAACAGTTTTGAAAAATGCCATTGGGTTGGCTGCTGAACACAGACACAAGGTCCCAAGAAAAACCTTCAGCGAAGGAATGAAAGATTCTATCAAGCCATCTTTAAGGAATAAACATGTCAAAACAGGACAATTCTGACGGCGTAGTTTCTTGGTGGTAGTGTTGTCTTTTTCTGGCCACTACTTGTCATACGTGTCCCCTTTGCTACAGTCCATAGTATACGCACATAAGATTACTGAGCTCAGGCAAAATTCAAGAAAGCCACCCATTTTGTTTAACTTCCTATCTTGCACATCCCAAATGCGCAGTCTCGGTTCTTGTCATTATAGCTACTTAAATAATGTGCATTCTCTGAGGATAAAATTAAACATTACTAAGTATTGCATAAGTTAAAGTTCAAGTCAGCTTTATCAAAATTGATCATCAATCTAGTGGATTCAGAGTAACAGCTGTGCTGTGCCTTACTCGGTGTTAGTTGCTGGTGTCCGGTGGTACAGCAGTTAGGGCCTGTCTTTAGCGCTTTGCAGGTGTTGAGGCATCAGTAAGCCTGTGGTGTCTGTCTGTAGTCAGGTACCATAGAATGGAAGGTAAAGTATTGATGAACAGTAAAGCTTTTCCATTTTATCTCATCACATGTATCGTTTACAAATTCTGATTCCCAGTTAAAATTATCCATGCCTATTTAGTGTCTGAAGCCAAACCAAAAAACCCAAGTCTATTTTAATCCTGATTATAAGTTTGACCTCCAAATACACACTTAGATCATTTTCCTCAGGCAAAGGGGTTATTTAATAAGATAAAACATCATTTTCGATCTTCCAAGGTTGCAATATGCTTCCTGGATTAGATGAATGTTGGCCTCAACCGTTAGTAAAGTGAGAGACATCTAAATGTAATCCTTTGGCTGCTGGTCCTGGGCATTTTATTACTTTAGAGGCAGCTTCAATTGCACGTCTAACTTCATTTTGGCTACATTTTTCAAAACATACATTTTGCCTTCAGTTCTTGTCAGAGTGCACATAAGCTGATGTTTGCAACTTTGAGGGTCTTTTGTGGTGTGCTTGCTAAATAGTGCTAGCCGATCGTGTGCGTCTGGGATTACTTAGAACTGTTATGTTGCAGTGGGCGAAGCTCTTGAAAGCCTTATGGAGGAACCCTGAGTCCAGATAAATTCACCCCGTGTTTCCCTCTGTGTGTTAGGTACTAAGTATCTCTTTCAAGTTAAAATAAGTGACACATTTCCATGTGCTCATCTTCCCATCTTAGGGAATAGAATTGATCCCCTCCCAGTATTACAGCATCCTACTCAAAATACTAGCTACTTTTTAGTCTCCAGTTGGTAAATGCTTTATTAGAAGTGCTCATAAATACGTGACCATTTTAAAACTTAAGACTTTACATTTAGTTCCAGTTTCTAGACATCTATAATCTAAAATGAAGCAAATAATCAACTGTAGATGGAATGGGCTTTGCAATTTTGCAGGCTCGTCCTTTGACACGCTATCTGCCTGTCCGGAAGGAGGACTTTGATTTGCGGAGCCATGTAGAGACTGCTGGCCACAATATCGATACCTGTTATCACGTATCAATCACAGAGAAGACTTGCCGAGGTTTCCTCATCAAAATGGGTGGAAAAATTAAAACTTGGAAAAAACGCTGGTTTGTTTTTGATCGGAATAAGCGAACATTTTCTTACTATGCAGGTGAGTGATTAAAAAAAAGTGACATGTTCAAATCTATTAGAGAACAAAGGCAAGTGAGACTAAGTATAAATAGGTAGCATGGTAAGTAGTAAAACAATAGCAATATTAGCTTTTTAGCTGTACATTATTATATTTTCGTATTAGGTAGTTCAATATGATAGGAATTTTACAACTAAAATATTACTTTAAAAAGTATGAACTAATCTATTCTAGTTCTGAAATAAACATTATTTTTGAAATTTATATTTATCATTAAAATATTTCCCATTAAACTATAAGGCTAGAAAAAAGTTTTTGTTATTTATTTATAAATCATATTTAAAAGAATGGCTAATCATATAAATATGATTTATGAATCATATTTAAAAGAATGGCTTTTAAATCATATTTAAAAGAATGATCGAGAAATCAACTAATACCAAATGCTGGCAGGGCTGTGGGGGGAAAAGGAACCCTTTTCCACTGTTGGTGGGAGTATAGGCTGGTGTGGAAATTAGTGTGGAGATTCCTCAAAAAACTAGGATTAGAGGTTCCATTCAACCCAGCTATGCCTCTACTGAGTATTTTCCCAGAAGAGTTAGAAACATACCACAGCAATATGTATGCAGCCATGTTTATAGTTGCACAACTTGTAATATCCAGATCTTGGAAACAACCCAAATGCCCATCAACTGAGGAATGGATAAAAAAGATGTGTTATACAATGGAGTACTACTCAGCCATAAAGAACTATAAACTTGAGACTTTATAGGTAAATGGGTACAACTATAAACTGTACTCTTAAGTGAAATAAATCAAACTTGCATGTATAAACATCGTATTTCTCACTAGTGTAAGAAACTGAAAGACTACATAAAATCAGAATGTTACAATAGATACAGTAAAAGGGAAAGAAACTGCTCAAAGGGAAATTACATTGTGTGATCCATTTTGCATGCCTGTATCTGATAACCTGGGCAACTATTCTGAAGATAACAATATATAATACAATAGCCATTGTTAAATTCCTATCATCTTGGTTTGAAATCCTGGTCACTATTTTCTTTTGTTGCGTTTTGCTTTTGTTGTTGCTTGTTTGCTTCTTGATTTTTTTCCTCTTTAAAATAAAAATCTAAAAAAAAAATAAATCCTATTTAAGTCACACACAGTAAAGTCAACCTAGTTGACAGTCATTCAACAAGGGCCCACCAAAAAATGTATACACACATCAGGAAAAGAAAAAGTTGTATGAATATTTTAATGCTAAATTTACTGAGAAATCATGAAATTAATATACATTACCTTTGGCTACAGTTTTAAGAAGTGCTCACAGTAGTGGCCATTAGCTTCCAGACATTTATTAGTACAGCAGACTGCTGCTTGGGTAGTTGTAGTCATTGAGATTTCTGCACATGTATTTTCAATTTCTTCTCTAAGGGCTGGTGGGATAGTGGGTTTTTTGCAATATAGCATCCTCTAGGGTCCCTCATAAAAGAGTAACACCATCTGTTGAAAAACATTATAATACTCTTTATCTTTTCTTGAAATGTGTGTATTTTTTAGCAGGTTCTGTAATTTACCAATTAGTATAATCTTTTAATCACAGAGTAAAACTAATCAGTAAACTAGTGAACAAGTATTTAAAAGTATCTGAAATACTTTGGGTTCCGAAGTGCTGAATTATGAGAAGCACCTCCTACTGAAACCTAGAGAAATACAGGAATAGTGTAGCTGGTGTACTTATTAAGAAGCTCTTGCTTCCTCTGGGATTATAGGAAGGATGTATCCACTCTTAGCACAGGTCTGGCTCTGCTGTATTCCCGGCTTCTGAAGAGGAGTGGTGTCCAGCAGGGGTCATGCTTTGGGGACGCTGTATCAGCATTTATGAGCATCATTATAAAATGAACCGACGGAATCAGTGTGAGTCCAGTCACCTCGCCTGTCCAGTGAAGGCGGCTGATATTTATTGGGAGGGGGACGAGGGACTCAGAGGAGTAAGAACACACTGAGTCATGGTAGAAATGAGCAGGGGACTCCCCCTTTCTGTGGGCGCCCCATTAGGTAACCTGCAGTTAAGCAGGAGTCAGCAGCAGAAGCTGTGCCTCTCTAGGGATTTCTCACTTGGGGTTTGATGAAAATCCAGATCAGCTTTTTTCAGCTAATACAAAGATGACTCATTAATAAGAAATCCAATCTGTGTCTGCGAAATGCATTTTTTGTTTGTTTGGTTTGAGACAAGGTCTTGCTATGTAGTTCAGGCTGGCCTCAAACTCCTGGTGATCCTCTTGCCTCAGCCTCCCAAGTCCTGAGATCATAGGTGTGTGCCACCAAGCCCAGCTGCTGAATGCATTGTAAAAGAACGTAGAACAGATGTATCCCTCCATGCTGCTCTTCTCTGTGAGCCTCATGTTTCTTTTTAGCCATCAGCCAGTGACTGTTCAGCACCCCGACTGCCTTCTCCAAACATCTTTCTGAGCCATGTAAATGCACTTTTCACATTGAAACCCTTGGTGACTTATTTTCAGTTTTTTAAAGTGCCCAAACCCTTTTTGTTATATGAAAGATTACTTAGAACCCTCCAATGAAAAACAGATGAACTTAGAGTTCACCAACTTTTATATCTGATCTAACTGAGCAATGAGACCTAGTTAGCCAACTGCTGCCCACTGGCTGTTGGAATCATTCCCCATCAGCTTAGCTGCCCTTCCCCTCCACCCTATCCCTTCCCCAAACAGCAGCAGTCACAGTCGGATCAGTCCCGGCCAGCCCTACAGGCCGCAGTTCGGGATGGACTTGGTGCTGAGAAGCCTTAGCAGCTTCTCAGTACGGGGAAGTGTGTGTGTGTGTGTGTGACTGTGAGTGTGACTGCTGAAAGCTAAGGCACAGACCTCTCTGTTGCTCGTGGCCCTAGCTTCTGTCCTTGGCCTCCTGTCTATTAAGCTGGAGCTTTAGGACATTCTAAACAGAGCTGAGGCACAGGAAGATGTCCGAAAGTTGCGGGGATAGCGCTGCCCAGAGACACCGTGAAGAGTACCATCGTTTCATCACTGTACCGCAGCACGATGGGTCCTCATAGCTCACCAGGTGGCTGTGGGGCCTGCATCCTGCAGCGTGCATTCTCACAGATGAAATGCCCTTAAAAAGTTTCATTCCCTAGATTTCTGTCTGCTTGAAACATTGTCAAGCTTTATTTGCATCTCCAGATTTGATTTTATATCTGTTTTGAAGAAAGGTATCGCTGTCCTCCCATTGATTACTGCAGGATCCTTTCCAGAAAATGTTTGAGACACACACTGGCCTTCTCTTTTATTAAAACTAGTTAAAACCCACCCAACACGCTATTAATTAAACCAGTGTTTCCCAAGCAAGAGCACAACAAAGATAAAAATATTGTCGTTGATCAAATAATGTAGAGATGCTGGATTCAGTGCAAGTAAATATACTAAGTTTATTTTCTGTGGAACTTCTCTGGGCTATTAATTTTTCAGAACTTGCTTTTTACTGTTACTGGGGAGAAGGAACATTCGCTTTGTAAAAAAATAAAACAACCAAATCTGTGTAATGCTAGTAAATCTTTCCCATCACAGTTCTGACTTTCTCCCACAGTGAAGCCTGAAGTACTGCAATTTTCTCTCATTTGTTTTGTGTGTTTTTTTATGTATATACACACATATATTTCTTTTTTATAGTTTGGGACCACTATTTACTCTGTTCACACCCTATTTCTCATAAGAGCAGCTCAAAATTGTTCTCCTCTGAACATATACAGACACACTTGTCACTTCAGTGGCTGTATGGATGTCATTGTGTCGCTGGCTTGTAATTAAATCAGTCCCCTCTTAAGCCCAAGCATCTTTTGTAGCTGTGTGCCATTTTAAAAAAATAAACAGATCCATGTGCATTTGCACATACCCTAGTGGATCTTACACTATAAAGTTTGGAAGCAGAACTGCTGAATAAGAGGATTGTTGCATTTGTTAAACTGTTCTACCAATTGCCTTCAGAAAGAGGCTTTGTTAGCTGTCACCACTGAGGTAATAGGATAAGTTTTTTTCCTTGCCTCTTCACACATACTTTTAAATGTGTGGTTCACATGCATTATGATCCTTGCAGAGTTTTAATTATAAAACATTTCAGGAATTCAGTAGATCAGAGTGGTGCTGTTGATTTGCTTGGTGTTAGTTTTATGGTAAACCTGATGACATGCGTAGAAACACATTAGAAAATGCTGCATTACAAGACAGGATTGTCATGGAACCTTGTTGAAAAAGGGGGAAAGTCAAGCATACTGGACAAATCTGATAGGAAAGAAATACAAGTAGAATATTATAAGTTAAATTTATAATATTTAAAACAGTAAAATTTCACTACAATTGTTATGTATATTAAGATTTGTATTACAAAGACAGTCTGGAAGATGTGGCAGAATGTTTTGTATGGATGGCAGTAATGTTTCTACTTTGTGTGACAGTAGTTCTGGATTGGCTTTTGACTGCTAATTTGCTGAAAAACCTTGGACAAAGTAGTTGAGTCTTTGATTTGGGTATGATAATTTCATAGCTTTCTGTTGTGTTTGCTTGGATACAGAACAGGGCTAATGTGCTACCCTAGGTTATCTGAACTAATCTTAGATCAGTTAAATGCTAGATATATATTTTAATGATGATAATTATCATGAAATTACAATTTTCTGGTCCTTCAATGGTGAAAAAGTATGTAATGTTCATCTATCTTTGCAGACAAGCATGAAGCAAAGTTAAAAGGTGTCATATACTTTCAAGCCATTGAGGAAGTATATTATGATCACCTCAAGAATGCTAATAAGGTAAACGCCAGTTTGCTAAATACCTACAATTTGCATGCATAATTAAGATAGGTAATTTTGAACTTTAAGCAATTTAAATTTGCCATTCTCAAATAAAACATGGATATGATCAGAGTGGTGCTAGAAAGTTAAAACACTGATATAGGGCAGCTGACCCTTTCGGGAGGTGTGGGGAGTCAGCAGAGAGTGAGGGAATGTTCTGGACACACCGGTTTGGGAGACCACGCAGAGTGACTGTAAGCACTGTGGATAGGAGCTACTGTGTAGTCATGAGGGAATCATAATTTCATAGGATCTTAACAGGGCTAACACTGACTACTACTATTGCAGGTACCCCTTATCAGGTAGGTACCATGCTTTACAAACCAGCCAGTAAGAATTAGTGAGTTCTGCTGAGGTAGAAAGGCTGGAAAGGAGGTCATTCCTAAGAATGGCCTGCGGGGAGGTAGGTATAACTGAACAAATATAATGCCTACATAAATTTCTATCATTGGGAACTTCTAAAAAGGAAAAAACTCCCACTACGTCTGTCATTGTATGTTGATTCTAAGGTATTTTTCTTTTCCTGTTTTGAATTTCAGAGCCCTAATCCGTTACTCACCTTTAGTGTCAAGACACACGACAGAATCTATTACATGGTGGCCCCGTCGCCGGAAGCCATGCGCATCTGGATGGATGTGATAGTTACTGGGGCCGAAGGTTACACTCACTTTTTGTTGTAGTGAATTGAAGTAACAGTCCACTTCGGGGCAGACTGCAATAACCTCTTACAAGAATGAAGCCATATCAACCCCGGATGGAAACACCCAACACACCCCATCCCTAACTGCGTGCACTCAGAACTACTTCATAATGAGAAGCTGTTTGTAAAAACAAAAGAAGGAAGGAGTTTTAATTCAAATCTCGATCGTAAATGGCAAAAGAATTGAAGCTCCTATAAGAAACACTATTTTGATAAATATCACTAGAAGAACATTTCTTACTATTTTTTATCAGTTGGCTTTGGTGAAATAAACTAAACAGTTTACAAAATATCTGTATATGTGTACTTGCAAATATGGAGTTATGGTAATACCCAAATTGTTGCCATCTATTAACATTATGGTAATCAGCTGGCTTTTTTTTTTAAAGTACCATTAAACAAATCTAAGCAAATAAAGGCTTGGAGGGGAATATGTTTCAGAGTTTTGCCTTACTTATTAAGGACTCCACCAAAACCAAAGACTTGACATGACTTTTGTTTAACAGTAGTAGCTTAGAGTAAAATAGTTTAAAGTAGTAGTATTCCTTTATATTTTAACAGTATTTTGATGCCACCAGGTGCCCAAGAATTAACTTTTCAGTGTCATCACCATGAGAAGCTACTGTACATATATAGTAAAACATTTTCTTAAAAGAAGAAAAAAATCTGTATTTTAGAAAAAAGCCATCTCAGCCAAAATACATGTCACATTGGGCAATTTTAAATAAAGAGAATATTAGGTGTAAAGAGCTTTTTTGTGCGATTTTTCCATTCTCAGTGCTGAGAATGAAGGCAACCAATAGCTGATTTCCTTTAGAGCGTCTCATTTGTCTGTTATAGAGCATACCTGTCGGTTACACCCTCGCGTGAGATAACTATGAAATCACAGTTGTTTTCACCAAAGAGCTATATGCAGAAGTGATATAAAGGCAAAATTCAACTTAACATTATCTATCATATCTTATTATATATTTCCTTAAAATTAGACTTTGGTTTTTAGAGTTAAATTAATTTTTGTGAATAAATGACTTCAGGCAAATCTCTCTCATATTGGATTTTAAAATGTCACTTACACTTTTTTTGTTTTGTGTGTTTGTATGTATCAATGTACTTTTTCCTAATCCATGGTAAATGAATAGAAGTCCAAAATAATGATGTTATTTGCAGGGTTAAATAATGAAAAGTGTCTTTAAAACTTTGTCAGACTTGATTAGGTACAATTTTTTTTTAATGTCTGCAATATACTTTGTATCCATGTATACATGTTGCCAATAAAATTTGCAACTGGATGACACAATATCTTACTTGAACAATGAAGAACAAAAATCATTACTGTACAAGATCTTTTGAGAAATAAGACTTTGGAGAGATCACCCTTCAACACTTTAATGATCCAAGAGAATGAACTGCAATAGCTAAAATTTTGTTGGTTAAAGATACTTTTCTATACTGTATTTTCTCTACAGGATAATCAACGTGCATGTTGTAAGCCTTTTAAATATGTGTTAAACATACTGAATTTGGATTAAAATGTTGACCTGATTTCACATGTGAAAGTAAACTCTGATTTGGAAGTAACTTCCCTGACATGATGAAAGATGAATTAGCAAAAGTGAATTGTAGAATTCACAGAAGGTTGTGTTCTGACAATATGATTTGTGGCTTATAAACTGGAGTAGTTAGAAATATTGTTGGTCACATGCTTATTGCTTAAATGATGTGAACCTGAAAAAAAAACTGACGTCTTTTTACACTGATAGTCATTACTGGGGATTATGACTACATTTACTTACCCTTTTATCTAATGGGGAAAACATGCAGATGTGAAGCTCTTGAGATTATACTTTGTGGGGACTTCATTTGTCTCCCTGAAGCAAGACGACAGATTTCTGAAAGAGAAACCATTCTCAATAATATGTCCTTGAGCCCTTTCTATGGTAATGGAGTCAACACTGACAGTCATACAGAGTGGAAACAAATCGGTCTCCTTCAAGCCCATCACTGTTGGTGTAAGCATCTTCACTTGCCATAAGCCACAACTATTCCTGATCTGTTCGAGTGATATGAAAAGATGAAAATGGCCGATGGGTTAGCCGTGTGTGCAGTGCTTTTCCCACAACGACAAGTAGCCAGATTTTTCATTTACGGCATAAACAAAATGCAACAAGACCTGCAAAAAGAAAAAGAAAAGGAGAGAATGACTACAAATATTTTAACTTTTCCAAAACTAAACGTGTTTTATTAAGATGCAAGGGAAGGGATGGGGATTCAGCTCGGTGGTGTAAGCGCCTGCCTGGCAAGCGCGAGGTGGTGAATTTGATCCCTGGTACCAAAAAAAAGAAGATGCAAGGGATGGTGAAATGGCATTCACTGGATATCACCTCTGTAATTCAGTCCTTTTTTAGTCTTAAGGGATAACTGGCAAAATAGTTCAACATCTTGTGAAGTATGTCTTGAAATCAAGCCCTTCTATATATATATATATATACATATACATCCTTCTTACTTGAGAGGCATACCTCACAAGAGACAGGTTGAATTTTTTATGATCAGAATAGGCCAAATAGAATTAATGTGTATCAATACTGCAAAATCTCTTTCTAGGTTCTCCTTTTAGACATCTTTTTTGTCATTAAAAATGTTTAAATTCATATACAGCCAAATGTATTTCTCTTCGTAGTCTGGGTGTTTCAAATATTTTTAAAAACCTAAAATTTAATCTACTCAACTGTATTCTTCCGTTGAGATTATTTGTCTACTGGAATATATTGCTGTGTACACCATGGTCTGGGGTCATGATAATGCAATAGTTACTCGTCAGGCACATAACTAGAATAAAAACTAACAGAAAAGGAGCACGGGAAGCCAGGCTGGTGGTCCCGCCTGTAATCGCAGTACTCTGGCGAGGCTGAAGCTAGAGGATCACAATTTCCACCCCTAGCCAGGCCGATTTAATTACTTAGGGAAACCCTGATTCAAAGGGCTGGGATGGAAGGCCCTGGGTTCAAATCGACCCCTAGTATCCAGTATCACAAAAGGGGATGGACAAGGGAACCAAAAGATTCCATTACAGGGATATCACCGCAAAAAAGACGGATCTCAGAAGCCTTCCGGGCGCAAGCTACAGCTGTTGGGGAGTCGCACGGATTCAAGAAGGCGCAAGCCTGGCGTTCTGTTTCCACCAACTTGGGTGCTCTGGATGATGAGGTGGGTTCCTAACGCTGGCTATGACTGTTCTGAGTTCAGCAGCCAACGGAGAATGGAACCTTGAGGCCACTCCCCACTGTCACAGACGAAATTGGAAAACGGTCCACCAGCGAAAGAGTGTCAGTTAGGACGAGAATTTCCTTAAGCGCAACGTCCCCGCGAACTTAAACTCCGGGTCCCAATTTTGCAAAATTCTGCCAGAGTGCGGATGGCGCATGCGCAGCCTCGGAACTGCGCGTACAGAGGGATCCGGAGCGCGGAGGCCGCTGGGAAGATGGCGAGCGTGGGTCAGGCCGCTTGGCGGTCTTGTTTCATTAGAGGCCAGGCAGCCTCTTCTTTCGGCCACCGCCATAGCCTCAGCGCGTTAATAACACTGAAGTCCCAGCGGGTGCCCTGGAGGCTCCCAGGTTAGTGTCTGGACGGGAGTGGGGTGTTTTCTTTGGAACACTCCGCGTTCGGTTCGGTCCGGCCCGGTCCGCACCGTGCGTTCTGGCGCTTTATTCAAAAATGCTCCCCCTTTCTTAGCTGTCCGCGTCTAGGTGTCTTGCACAGTTGTAGTGAACGCAGCGGGAGCGCAGCCACAGCCCTGGAGCATTCAAAGCCCTGATCCTTGCCCGCCCTTGATGTTCTGCAGTTTAAGGAACTCCTGCCCTCTGCCTGGGTGCCTTCTCTGCATGCGTGCAGTCTGCATGAAACGCCAACACTAGGGAAAATGAAGATGGGACTTTAATGCATTTGGTTATTAGTTGCTTTAGGGCTTTACAGGTCGTTACTCTAAAATGCTTAGACATGCCATCTCTTGACTTATGGAGACTTACAACATGAGACATGTTCTTTGTAAAAGTGTAGCTGGCCTTTAAGTCCCGTTGTCTGTCACTCAGTGCAAGAACCGTATCCTTACTCAACAAAGGAAGCCAAAGTTTAGAACTATATATAAATAGATAGATATAAGAAAATACATACCATATATGTATATTGTATGCGTGCGCCTTTTAAGGATATTCTTTGTGTTTTTCATACCATTGATACGCAGTTGTCAGGTGCATGGTGCCTTGAATAATAACCTCATTCAGAGGCCCTTTGTTTCCAGTGGAAAACACCTAAATTTATATAATCAGTTTAACATGTCTATTGTAAACAACGAAAAGTGTGTGTAGTATACCAGTTTAGAATAAAATATTCTGTCATCTCTTTAGCAGATATTCATTGAGCATTTATGCACAGTTAATCCTTATGGTATAAAAGATGATTTATGGATATATTAGAATTTGTCCACTGAAAATTCACTGACATTGTATAAATTAGAATTTTCTTGGGAAATTTCTGTTGAAAGGGAGTATTTGGGGAAGGGCAGAAAGGATTATTTGAGTGACTTGACTGAGGGAATTAGAAATGAACATCATTGCTGATGCCATATTCTGACCAACAAAACCGACCCCTTAAAGCCCTGTTTTTCACCTAACGTTTTAAATTTGACTTTCTTTATACATTAAAGGTTTGAAACAGTCCTGTAAGAGATAGATTTAAAGCCTTCCATTAAGTTGTTAAAAATCAGCTTCACAGAGTAGATTAACTTTATAATAGGAAAAATAAAATAATGAAGTAATCTTTAAAGTTTACTATTTGAATTGTTCCATACCATTCACAAAAGTGAAGCCAATAAATAAAACACAAAGAATGCATGAGAAATTTTTCTGAAAAAATAATATTGTGTTATGCAAGGTTATTTAGAAAAGAATTGCTCCTTGAATTCACTACAGCTGAAACAAAATTAGGATCCCTTGTTTACCACAACCCTTGTCCTAAGTGAAGTATCGGGTGAGAGTCAGTAATCAAAGGTTTAGGATGAGGGTTTGAAACAGTTTCCCAAATGCTGACTCAACCATTTCTTTCCCCTACCCATATCCCCAAAAGTACAGGATGTGAAACTCCTAAAAAAAAAAAGAAACAAAAACTCACAAGAGAGGTTTGAAACTAGTACAGTTAAGTCTGAATTTTGATTGATTCTGTTTAGGATAAATGATATAACTGCAAAGGTAGAATATTTTTTGGTGAATCACTGTCTCTTGTTGCCTTGGAATTTCTGCTTCATTGTGTATTTTGTTTTTTGTTTTGGTTTTGGGGGGGTTTTTGGTACCAGAAATTGAACTCAGGACCTTGTGCTTGCTAGGCTAGCACCTAGGACCTGTGCTGCTGAGCTATATCCCTTGCCCTCTCCTTGTGTATTTTGAAAGGATGAAGATTGAATATTGGTTTTAAAAGTTACTAATTTTGACAAAATTTTAATACTGGAGACCTCGTGCAGAGACTTATAAAGTTAGTATGTAAATTTGAGTCTAATTGTATTTTTCCTATGAAATGGGAAGAGAATTTAACATTAACCCAATGAGTTAAGAAAGTTTGAAATATATGATTTTCCCCAAAACTAGGTGCCAACTATAATGTATGTTCTGTGTACTTTGTTTAGTTTGCAGACAAAAGACATCGTTCTCTTTCCTTAATCGACCAAATCTTCCAAAACTGGCTTATAAGAGGCTAAAAGGCAAAAGTCCAGGAGTTATCTTCATCCCTGGCTACATCTCTAACATGAATGGTACAAAAGCACTGGCGATTGAGGAATTTTGCAAATCTCTAGGACATGCCTATATAAGGTAGGAACCACAAATTTCAGAGAACCTACTACCATCATTTAGCATGGCAATGGAGAACTGCTTCTGCTCTCACCAGTTGAAGCAAATGTCAGCACTTTAATAGATTCATTTATTTTAATGGTCTGTAAACTTTCATTTTGTGATATAGGATCATTGCAAAAGCACCGTTTAAAAGACCTTTCTAAGATGTCCTTGTGACACACTGACAAGAAAGGGCATCTCAAGGAAACTAGTGGTGACTAAGTTCTTAAGATATTCTGTATGATTAAAAATACTAGTTAACTTTGTTGTACTCTGTTATAATTGTGTTAGTTTTCCGTTGGAGATAAAGGGCTTATTTGACCACCTTCTAAAATATGTATTTAGGGCTGTAAGAGTGTACATTAAACATGCATGAGTGATCCCCAGCACCCCTGTCATGCAAAATTTGTGAAGTAATATATATATATATATTTAAAGTATTATAAAAAATATTATAAAAGATGAATGTGGTGGCACACACCTGTAATCCCAGCAATCGGGGGCTGAAACAGGAGGATTGTCTTGAGTTAGAGGCCAGCTTGAACTGCAGAGTGAGTTCAAGCCCCGCCTGAATAAGGAGCTACTTAGTGAAACTCTGTTGGGGTCTGTGCCTAGATCCCCAGTCCCCCAAACAAGTGCCCGGCGAAGGCCCAACGGAATGAGACAAGAGGCATGATCTTTAGGGCTCCAGAAGGACTAAAATCCATTGCAGAGTTCATAACTCTGATAGCTGACCGACTGTCCCTGGGCGGCCTATATTTATTTAAAACAAGGGAGTTGTTGACTGGAAAATGTAGGAAACCTGAGCAGGATCTTGGGAGGAACTCAAGGACCCCTCTGAGCAACAGATGATGCTAATTAAGGAAAACTAGTCAGTAAGTCTCCAGGTGTCTTCAGCTGTGGCCTATCTTGCCCCCTGAGGTGTCTCCTCATTCTCAGTTCAGCCATGCCCGGGCCATGCCACAGGCCTGCACGTTTATTCAGGTTCAACGACTCCAAAATCCTGTCTCAAAATAAAAAGTTATAAAATTAATAACTCACATTTCTGCTGAGTTTTCTTCTACTCCTGTAATTTAATTTACATAAATATGAGTAATGAACATAAATAGGAATTCATGTTGTTTAACTGAAGCTTAATTTTATAATTTCTAGTTTTTCATATGAACAATTATTTTAGTAAAATAATTTGTTCACTTTGTTGTTAGGTTTGTCTATAATGATCACTTAGGGTCATTGCTATCTAATCACTATTAACCATTAATTTCATTTTAGCTTATGAGAGGTTTTGTCTTTATATATTTTCTAATTTCTCAGTTTACTTTTTTGGTGATTTTTTTTATTTTTTGGTGTAAATTTCGCTAAAATAGGTTAGTTGAAAGAGCACTAGTTATTGATTTCACTTCTGCTTATTATGAGATTTGATCTTCTGTCTACGTATTTTCCAGTTTCTCAGTTTGCTTTTTTGATGATTTTTGCTATAAAATTTACAACTTGAATGATGAATTGGCTAGTTTAATATGTAAGAAATAGAAAATATGGCCATACAAAAATGACTTATAATATCCTATTGCCGTGCCTGAAATAAAATTGAGTCAGAGTTCAGGAATATAGCATGTGTTTTTAAAGTCAGTATTCTCAGGATTATTTCTAATATTTTTAACTTGGGACTGTGACCCTGGAGAATTGAGGCTGCTAAGACAGAGTAATGTTACTGTTTAGAAATCTTTTAAAAAGTGCTGAATGTGTTTGAATTAAGTATCTTTTGTTTATAGACTAAGATTCAGTAAAGGAGAACTATATCTCTATTTTTACTTAGAATCTGTTAGCATCACTAAATGTTTATCAAGGCATGCCTTTACTTCACTTTTAAAAATTTTATTTAAAGAGTTAAAAAAAAGAATAAAGGGTAGCAACAATATAGAATTCCAAAGAAAAAAGGAAAAGAACAACAAAAAAAAAACTAAGAAATTATTACTTGACAAATTACTTCTTGGAAATAGTTGTTCAAATTACAAAGTTAAAACATGTAAAGTAGACATTCAAACAGTGAGACTGTTAACAGTTCTGCTCCACGATCTGACAAAAACAGCAATATGGTCATCCATCTTACACACTCAAATATACATGCAATTATATCAAAAGGGTAAAATTAAACACAACAAAACAGAACAGAGCGGGTTACAAGAAAGCAATGTAACAGACATAAATTTCAAAGCTAGACAATCGGAGATATTCACTCTATCATATTGACTCTTGTTTTCTTCCAAATAGTTGTCCATATTGTCACATATGGGAAATTCACATGAAACAACATAGTATGGAATTGATCTGAGCAGGACGAGGAAGGCATTTCAGGTCTTCAAGACCAGACAATAGGGAAACCAAGAATGGCTTTAATAGTGTCTTTCATTCTCCTAAAAACAGCTGTCCATACCTTCATGTGTATTGAACTTAAACAAAACAAAACAAGCTAAAATCACTTTGAACAAAGAATGATAGTTTTGCTGGATTACACATCATGACATTATGGAATCGGCACTGGGTACTACAGTGTCTCTTTTTCTTCAAAGTAGTTGTTCATTTCAACATGTGTTATATAGTTGGTTCTCGTAAACTGTTTATAAGCTCTACACATGCATGAGTCTCTAAATGTATATCTATCCTTTCTGTATTAGAGGGAAAAACAAAACAAAGCAAGACAGAACAAAACAATTCCTAGAAAAGCATGAAGCAAAAAGTCATATAAAACCATAATACAAGGTGATTACAATGGTTACCATGATGTCTCAGCAGTATATAACAACATTAATAAAAACGAAGCATTGGAGACATTATAAGACTTCAAAAGCAAGTAATAATCAAACCAGAGTGGGTATCTTAATGAATCTTGTCATCTTCAGTGTAGTTGCCTATACTTTTAGACTTGATGCTATCAATCATAACAGATTTAAATAAAATCAGTCAATATAAAGTAGCAATCTAACAAGCCAGATTCAAATAAGATCAGTCATAATAGGACAGTATAAGTTATACAGGGCTTCAGATTAAGTTGATAGGAAATTAAGGATGATTACCATAATATGTCCTCTTATTTTTGGGATAGCTGACCATGTCCTCAAGTCTAGTGTAAGTAGCCAAACTGGAACAGCATGTAATCCATTCAAGCAGAGTGATGAGAATAGTGTAGATTTTAAATCTTGTTACCCAATTAACAATATCCTCTGCCTTCCTTTTTTAGACAATTCCTCCCCTTTGACTCCCATAGGGTGCACTGCTTGTTTTGGGTCCCACTGCCTCCCTATATAGAGCATCTCAATGGACCCTATCTCCTAATCTACTCTGCCTGTGTTTCTCTCTGTTAATATTTCAAGGCCATCTATGCTAGAGATTACAGCCAATCTTCTCTGCCTTACTTCTGCTATTCTGTTTTTCTGCCATTGGTTGTCTATATTTCTGTTCCACTCTACTGTCTGCCCCATTCACTGAGGCCTCTCTGCCACTGTTCCTGAAATGCTCGTATTCGTGTTCTCTCTCTCTCTCTCTCTCTAAAATGTCCTTCAGTATTTTTTGTAGGGTTGGATTGGTGGTCACAAATTCTCCCAGTTCCTCTTTGTCATGGAAGCATCTTGCTTCTCCATTAATTTCTAGAAAGAGTTTTGCAGGATACATCAATCTGGGCTGAAGGTTGTTCTCCTTCAGAGCTTGAATTACTTCACTCCAAGCTCTTCTTGACTTGATGGTCTGTGTCAAGAAGCTGCCATGATTTTGATGGGTTTTCCTTTATAGGTGATCTGTTTCTTTTCTCTGATGGCTTTTAATATTCTGTTCTTATATTGAATTTCTGAGATCTTGATTATTGTGTGTCTAGGTGTAGCTCTGTTTTGGTTGTAGGTGGCTGGAGTTCTGTATGCTTCATACATCTGTATATCTTTTCCTTTTTCTATGTTTGGGAAGTTTTCCTTAATAATTTCTGTGAATAGCCATTGCAATTCCTCTGTTTTGACTCCTGCTTCATTCACATGCTTTATTCTTAAGTTATAGATCCTTTTGTTGTCCTCTAGCCTTCCAATTGTTACTGCCTGCACCCTTGTTATTTTTAAGAGATCTTCCCTTTCATGATCACACATTGCAAGCCTGTGTTCAATTTTTGATAGTCTATCTTTGGTTTCTTTCAAGCAGTTTTGCCAACTTTCTATGGAGTCTTTAGTTTGCTGGTAATCTCTTTGAATCTGCTTCATGAATTCTAGGGGTTTTTTTGTATTCTTCATTAAACATTTCTCTCCTTTTGTGTTCCTCCATTCTTTGTCTGTGTCTTCTTGAGAGATACTCAGCCTTTCTTTTATTAATCTACTTATTTAATTTGAATTAATATTTCAGTCTTGATCTCGTTTACGAGGTCCCGAAGATATCTCTTTATGTCCACTGACGCTGTGTTTGATGTTGTATGTTTGCTCAATCTCTGTTGTATTTACCTCTCCTGGATCAATATTCTCAGGGTTGGGGGCTGGGTTTTTTTTCTTATTTCTCTCTCTCGTCATGTTTTTGGTTCCTTCCATACAAGTGTGTAGTGTAA
Source organism: Dolichotis patagonum (assembly GCA_004027295.1). Lineage (NCBI taxonomy): Eukaryota > Metazoa > Chordata > Mammalia > Rodentia > Caviidae > Dolichotis > Dolichotis patagonum. The sequence goes on from PVJX010004772.1 coordinate 49,232, forward strand.
TTCCCAGCCCTTTTTCTTGTTGGTTAGGGTTCTTCTGGAGCACACAGGCTAGGAGCTTCTGCCCTCTGCAGTCTTCTAGCAGAGACTGAAGTTCAAGCAAGGGCAGTGTGCCCTGGCTCCTCCCCTCTGGGTCAGTCAACCTTTGCGGGCCTTCACTGCATCAGTGTGGGCTGAGCTCAGGGAATTAATTTGTAGCAACCCACTGGGTCCTGGCCAGGGACGTGGCCCAGTCCAAGCAGATCCCACCAATCTGCTTGGCGAGGTGAGCAACCAACTGAAGCCACTTCCTTATGGAGTTAGGGCTCTCCTGCCCAAATTCAACATGTTGTCTAGTCAGTTGCCCCTTTCCCATGGGAAGGTTTTATTCCCATCACTCACCGCGCGTTGTTGCCAGTCCCTGAGATCTTCTGGGCTCTGACCTCACTGCGGGGAATTCATGGTGCGTCTGGGTGGGTCGCGCACAGGGCTGTTCAGCTCCACACTCTGGTTGCCGCATCGGTGAGGTTGGGTCGGTCAGGTCGGTCTAGGGCAGGAATTCAGGTGGCTCGGTAAGAGCGCTGTGCTCGCCGATCTTAGCTTCTCTAATGGTAGCCCCGGGACTTCATATTCGAGGAGTTTTTTTTTTTTCACTTTATTTTCTTCCTGGGTTGAGAGACTCCATCTCCCTCTGTTTGCGTCTCTCCAGGGTGTTCTATTCTGGCATTTGAGCTGTCTCTCTCAGAGAGGATCCCTATCCTGCTACCTATCGGTCCGCCATCTTTGGAAACTTGCCTTTACTTCACTTTATTGTGTTTCACAGATAATATAATTTTTAACAAGATGAAAGTTTATGGCAATCCTACATCAAGCAACATTAGTGCCAGGCACCATTTTTCCTACATTTTAAATGCTCCTTAGTATAGTTTAGCAATAAAGTATTTTTAACATGTTCTTACATAATTTGTATGTCTCACCGTTGGGCAGCTTGCCCCACTGGCCCAGCCAGTGGTACAGTCAATCATGTACCACTGGTGGTTCAAGCCAGTGGGAACATGTTAATCAAAGTATTAATTTTTATAGGGCATATTATTATTGCACACTTAGTAGACCACATATAATTTTATATGCATTGAGAAATGAAAAAATTCATGTGATTCTCTTTTTTGCAATATTCAATTTTTTGTGGTGTTCTAGAATGGAACCTGCAGTATTTCTGAAGTATGCCTATGTTTTTCTTTATGAAAGAACTATAAGTGTGTTATGTCCACACTGTCTGTTTGGAAGGTAGTTGCAAAAGATGCTATATGTAACAGTATCCATGTACTGTGCAATGAGGGCAAAAATGAAATCACCTGGTCTCTTTTGTCCTCTAGGTACACTGAATTGAGGGGAAGCAATGACTGATTTAGACTATAGCAGCAACCTCATTCTAATTCCCAAGGATCCAAAATCAGTTCACTTCAAACCTAAAGACAATTTTAATTTCATTTTCCTTTATCGCTTTATAAATCCTTTATATCTTAGGAAATGCATTTATACCATATATCACATACCGTTTCTTATAATCTAAAAGTTCTGGGATTCATTAGTTTTCACTAGATTTTAAGAACAAGAAAAATATGAAAACTTGATTTTGAGTATTTTTATTTTAATCTTTTAATGTGTTGATTTAATGATATTATTATCCTCACTGTGAAGTGATGCCTAACTACTATGAAGAACACAGAGACAGTAAAAAAATGTGTTTCTCCTTGAGGATCTGACTGGCTCACAGGAATGAACTCTTCCTCTATATTTCCCTTTCCCTTCTCTCTCTCCATTCTCCTCCTTCCCTCCTAGAGAGCAGGGTATAATAAATTGTCTATGGCTGACAAAATCTGTGGAAGTTTCATAAGGGAAAGGTATTTTCAACCTACACAAGATGTCTTTCTACCAAAAAGGTTTATTTGGACTAAGTTCTGAAAGAGACTGTTTTGTAAAGAAGATGATAGAGAAAGTATACCGTGTGACCCACAGATTAATCAGTTGGCTAACATAGTACTGTAGTTTCCTCTGATAAGTGATAAAAGATCAGTATGAGGTGAGCAGAATATACTACTCATAAACAGTAGGGTAAAGCACTAGTGTTTTTCCTTACAGGGAGCCATTGAAGGTAGAGCTAAAAAATAATTTTCAAGGATCTAACCAACAGGTATAAAGTGGATTCATTAAGAGACAGAGTCATATAGACTACTGTGATCATCTTCATTTAAGATCACAAAGACCAACACCAAGATACTGGCCCTATCAAAGTGCAAATAAAAGGATAAATATACAAAGAAAAGAGAATGAGTGACGATGATATAGGGCAGGCAGCATTGTATTCTCGGAAAACAAACTTGCCTAAACAATCTTCCCTTGATGATCTGGTAGAGTCAAAGGGACACAGACATTTAAAACTTCATTGCAACACACAATATGAAAAATGTTCAGTTCGTACAAAAGAAAGTGCCTAGTACTAAATGGGAAAAGTTTGCCAAAGGAGATGACATGACTGAAAAAAAGATCACTAGGAGTTTGGTTGGGGAAGGAAGAATTTCTTGGCAGTGGAACACCATGCAGGGTCTCAGAGTTCTAAAGGGCTTCTCTGAGAATTAGTGGTAGTTCAGTCTGGCTAGGGTTAGGGTAGCCTGTGGACGTCAGGTGATACTTTATGTTTTATTGAGTTGAGACCTTGAATGAGTGGTAGAATTCACAAATCAAGCAGTATTTGTACTACCTGGATGCCTAGGAATTTGGAAGGGGAATTAGACACATTCATGATGATGAATCTGATTCTGGTCTTCTTCCCTGCCTTCATTCAGCACTTAACACTTGAAAGGTACTGATCCAGGCACTGAGAGTTTCTATTCTAGGACAGGGAGCAGGCCACAAATAAATATCTTTCATGTCAAGTAGTAATAAATGCTAGGAAGAAAATAAGGAAAAGGAGAATGATAAAAGAAGCGCAGTGTTATGATTGAATGGTCCAGAAGAGTTCTGGGAATGCAGTATTTGAGCCAAAGTCCTGAATGAAGTGAGGGTATAGTCTAAGTGGATCTCTGGAGACGCGTGTTCCACGTAGAGGGAAAGCTAGTGAGGCCGTTATGTGAATGTCATATTCCTTTAACTTGGAAGAAGGGAAGTGAGAGACCAGTTGGGAAAACAGGATGGGTAGTGAGAACAGAAAGAATTGGGTAGGGGCAAAAGTGTGGTAAGGACTTTAGATTTTATAAATATAAAAAACCTTTGCAAGGTTTCTAAAGGGCATATTTGTTTTAAAAGAATCCTTAAGACTACTGGGGACTAGTCTAGAAAAGTGAAAATAGATTGAAGAGACTTACTAGGAGGCGATTACATTAGTCAGAAGATAGGAGTGACTTGGACTAGGCTGGTAGCAGTGAAACAGGTAGGAAAGTGATTGATGGCAGAGATATTAGATGACTAAGCCAACAGGATTTGGAGAAATATATTGACTGATGTTTTATAGTTTAGGCATTTAATAATGACCATTATAGTATCTCTTAAAGAAGCAAATATATAGATAGATATGTAACATTTAGATATAAATATATATTTTCCCCTTTTTCCAGGTTTGATTACTCAGGAGTTGGAAATTCAGAGGGTAACTTAGAAGAATGCACGGTGGGGAAATGGAGAAAAGATATTCTTTCTATAATTGATGATATAGCTGTAGGACCACAGGTGACTGCTTTTGTTAAATATTAGTAGCTGTAACCTTATACTTAACTATTATAGATATGAAAATTCATTTAATATTTTAAGTGTTTAACAACTTTGATAATTTTGATTTAAAAGTTTTCTGTCATTTTTCACTCTTATAGAAGTAACAATTTTTAGCCGGGCATAGTGGTATGTGCCTGGAATCCTAGCACTCGGGAGGTTGAGGCAGGAGGATCGGGCCAAGTTCAAGACCATCCTGGGCTGCAAAGTAAGCTCAAGGCCAGCCTAAACTGTATAGCATGACCCTGTCTCAAAAAGACAAAAAAAAAAAAAAAAAGTAGCAATTTTTTGGTAAAATTTTTCTTGTCATTTATATTATAGACCTAATAGTTTAAGAAAACATTAATTAAATTCTGTGCCATATATCAGAAGTCTGGGTACTACATCGTATTTTTTTAAAAGTACTTATATTTCTGTTAAACTCTCTCATTCTCCTTGTGGAACAGAAAAAGAAATTCCAGTTTAAAGCCATATATATATATTGTCATCTTTAGATACTGGTTGGATCCAGCCTTGGTGGGTGGCTTATGCTTCATGCTGCAATTGCACGACCAGAAAAGGTCATGGCTCTTGTTGGTGTAGCTACAGCTGCTGATGCCCTAGTGACGCAGTTTAATCAGCTTCCTATTGAGGTAAGTCACAAGTCCCTTTACCAGCATCTGTGTGTACCTCCTGTCTTCCGCCTTCTCTATCTTTGAGCCTTTGTGTATCATCCGCACTGACCTATCTTTACCTTAACTGCCTTTTGTACACAGTCATGTTTAACTCTTTGACCTTTAAGATTTCCTTTTTTTCACAGCCCTTTCAAATCGTTCTGCTAAATATTTAAACCATTTTGTATAATCACACTTCACAATTTCTTTTTTAATTACATCACTTGATTCGTTATCCTGATTTCTTTTTGTGTTTCTTATTCTTACTTTGTGGCATCTGGGCAGTAGTGTTTGTTCTTATGACTATGTTAGACTGAGCAGTACATTGTAAAATATTTAGCCTGAAAGATTCTCAGATCTGTCTGCAGACCTTATCAGTCACTCAGTGTTAGCACAGTGGAAATAAAATTTGCTATTTCTGGCTTAGTTGCTTAGTTTCCATTCTTTTTCTATGCCTGAGTCTTCATCTTAAAGGGAAAAAAAAATGTGCATTTCATTATTAGCATGCTTTTCACTGAATAATAGAAATGAAGCTCCTAAAATAAATGGGAAGATAATTATTGTACTCTGTTATTGAACACATGTTTGAGCACTTTACTTGTCTACAAAGATAAGGAAATAATGAGTGATAGCTGTTTATTTTTTATCTATTTTTTTGTTTGTTTGTTTGTTTTAAAATCAGTTGAGTTCTCCTTAGGTTTTTTTTTCCTCCTCAGGGATCTAAATTTCACCTGTGAGCCAGGCATGGCATGGTGGTGCATACCTGTAATCCTAGCACTCTGGCAACAGAGGCAAGAGGATTGCCACAAGTTAGAGGCCAGCCTAGGCTACATGGTGAGTTCAAGGCCAGCCTGAACGACATAGCAAGACCCTATCCCAACCCCCCCCCAATTAAAAACAAATTTCACCTGTGGTAATAAGTTGGCTGCTGGCTTGAGGCACAGAAATTAAAGAAAGAAAAAGAATCTAAACCCAGGTGTACCTGTAATTCTAGCATTCTATGTAGCTATGGCTGGAAGGTATGAGTTCAGAGATTTAGTGAGAGACTCTGTCTCAAATTTTAAAAAACGACTGGGAACCTAGCATAGTGTAAAGTTTGCCAGTACCACAAAATGGGACCGGACGGGACTAGAGCCCGGGTTCAAGGAGTGTATTCCCAGGCCAGCGGATCGGCATCACCTGAGAACTTGTGAGACGTGCTGCTGCTTGAGCTTTGTCCTCAATCAGAAATGGAGAGTATGGGCCCAGCAATGTATGGTTTAACAAGTCCCCTGGGTAAATTTGAGACTCAGTTACAGATAACTCAAGAAGGTGAGGAGAAAAGAAAAAGAGTATATAGTGTTGGACAAAGTCATTAACTTTTGCCTCAATTTCTGCATTGAAGCCTGGGCCATATGTCATCTAAATTTATTCATAATTCATTTTGATCCTCCCAGCTCCTTAAGAAATAACATTAACAGAGTCCTCATATTATCTCCTCTCAGTGCTAAAATTACAGAACTGATTTTCCATGCACTTGTTTGCAGTTTCTAATTTTTTTTCACTGTTTCTCATACCCAGTTGCTCAGTCCTCTTGCTTTTCCTATCATTACCTCTTTGCATTTAAACCTGGTCCTTTGCTCCATCCTCTTGGTTTAAAAATACAGTTCTTCTTACAGTAGGGAGTCATTCAAGGATATGCCAACTGAAAGGGAGTTTATTACTAATAGTCTTTGATTTTTTGGTATTGAAAATTATAAGATGTATGCATTTGTTTTTGCATGTGCATATCTGCATCACTCCATGAGAGGAAAAGGTAACTAGCTCCATATGTATCCCAGAAGATATATGTGCTGTTAAATTTAAATTAGGTAAAAGCAGTTGTTAGCAGAAGCACGTTTAACCCCAGTTAACTCAGGAGGAAATGCCAAGGGAAAAACAAGGACGCTGGGACCACTGCCTCTTTTCCACAGGGTCAGCTAGTTCTAAAGATATCAAAGGAACAGAAGTGGAGGATTTTGCCATCTTCTGTAATCTTGAGACTGTGACACAGCAGTTGTCATTGCTTGCCTTGGAACTTGACCTCCCTCTTCACTGACACTAATCAGTATCTTTGGATACTAGAGACCAGGTTGACTCTATGCTTCTGAAAGCCACTTGGCCTTAATACAATGCCTTTTTACATAAAACTAACTGTACATTGTCTTTGGGCAATACTGCTTTTGTCAGTTCTGAACTTTTGTTTTTTTAAAACCTAGAAATACATACACTACATAAAGTAGCACAGAAAATTAAATAAAATGTGTAATAGACTTTTTTACATAATTCATATATAAAAACAAAACACCTTGAAAAATGTGGAAGGAAATAAGTCAGAATATTAATGATTGTGATAACCATGAGGTAGTATTGGGAATGATATTTTTATAAACTTTTTTGGATTTTTCCATGAGAATTTACATGAATTTTCTAGACAGAATTTCAATTTTTAATTAGAAAAATTAAGGCAAATAAATTGTAATCTAAAAAATAGGAATTAGCCAGGCACGGTGGCATACATCTGTAATCTCAGCACTTGGGAGCTGAGGCAGGGGATTGCTGTGAGTTTGAGGCCAGCTTGGGCAACACAGTGAATTTAAGACCAGCCTACACTACATAGCTAGACCTTGTCTCAAAAAACAACGCAAAATAAAAAAATAGGAGTTGTCAAAGGATTATAGGATATGTAATGTTTCATTTTGTAGATAAATGTAGGAAAGATACTTTTCAGTTTCCAAAAGTATTTGTAAGGCCTCTTTGTTATCAAAAACAAAACAAGAATTTCCTTTCCCATTTTTAGGACCCTGGAAGGTAAAAATCTCAATCTAAAATTGCATGAACACATGTATCATTGTGTCACTCTTCATTTTTAGTTTTGTACTTGACTATTCCTCTACCCCTGGCCCATTTTAGGTACTTTTGATAGATACTTTAGTTTTATGATTTTAAAATCTAAACAATTATTATTGTAAGATTTAATTTGATATAAATATGAGTGTTCTTGGACTGATTTCCAGAGATTATTGTACTTTTCTCCCTCTTTGTTTCCCTTTTTACTTGTAGTGAAATAACACCTTATTTAAGAAGCTATAGTTGAAGTTAGAAAACTCTTAAGTTCGATTCCTAGCCATAACCATTTCTAGGTTTTAACTTTGAAGATGACATTTAATTTCTCTAAACCTTAGTATCACCTTTTATGAACACAGGATGACAGCAGAGTTACTGCCACAGAATTACCTGTGAGATAATGTGTGTGAAGTATCTGTCCCAGTACCATGCACACGGTGTTTAATTTTTGATGCTTATTGTACTTTTATCTTGGTGCTCTTGTTCAAGGACTGCTTTTTTAAAGCTGTTCAAGATTATTGCATGTGTTAACGTGCGTACATACTTTCCTCAATAGGTAAAAAAAGAAGCAGAGATGAAAGGCACGTGGGCCCTACCCTCAAAGTACCACGAAGACGGCTTTTACCACATTCGGTACAGCTTCATCCAGGAAGCGGAGCACCACTGCCTGCTGCACAGCCCCATCCCTGTGAACTGCCCTGTGAGACTGCTGCACGGCCTGAAGGACGACATCGTCCCTTGGCACACGTCCCTGCAGGTGGCTGACCGAGTGCTCAGCACAGACGTGGATGTCATCCTCCGGAAAGACAGTGATCACCGAATGAAGGAAAAGGCGGACTTACAGCTTCTTACTTACACCATCGATGACTTAATCGACAAGCTTTCAACTATAGTTAACTAGAATCATATGTTTAATTGGCATGTAAACTGATGTATCCAGAAGATTGAAAGAATAGCAAATCAAAGATCCTGATTCTTTAGGCTTTTCCCTCCTTTATAAATATCGAATGAGTATTTATTTAATGATGTCTCTGCACAAATCATATGAATTGTAGCAAAAGTACTGGCTGCTGTTTTGAGAGTTTTCTCCTTCCTACAATCTTTGATTTTTTTTCATTAAAATAATTTATATTTTTTTATTCAAAAGATGTTTACCTTTCTTATGAATATGTTCGCTGGCCCACCTCTTATGTTCCTGTCTACTTAGAATTATTAATAAAGCCAATATTTCGGGTTTTGCTTGTTTTCATTATATATGGAAATGTTTAATTAACTTCTGATTTTAAAATGCTGCAAAATGCAAGAAAGTTAAATAAGTTGAAATGCTTGGAGAAATACCTGAAGCATAATAAAACTTAAAAGTGACAATGTGTTATGTTTGAACTCTAAGCTTTTTCTAAAGACTCACAATTGTTTACAGTGACGTGAGGAGATATTTCTCCACTTTTACTTACATGTCGTATTTAAATGGGAAATTCACCTTAATCATGAGCATTTCTACATAATGATTGATTACACTTATGAGAAAATTGAGCTTCCTTCATGAATGCCTGCTTTCAGAAATACCTTTCGTCAGTAAGAGACCTAAGTGTAAAGAGCCAAGTGTTTACTACTTAAATCAGAAGACTTCTGAAGCATAGAGTTGGTAAAAAGAAAAAAAATGTAAGTATAAAAGGGTTTTTTAATTAAAATGAGCACGTATAGTGATCAGCTTTGATGTTACTGAGTTGGTGTTTTTTAGCTATTCATTTTAGCTAGACTTTATATATCCTGGTTGGCTTATATCTGTCATAGTAAAACTTCTATTAAGTTGGCAACAATTCACATAAAATGAGCATATGTCAGGGATTTAACTCATAATGAGGGAGCCAGCAGATAGTAAACCTAGTTCAAAGAACCATTTAAGAAATAGAGTACAGGCATTGAACAAAAAGAGTTTGGGATACAATTGCTGTGCAGAAAAGTGTTCTATAGCCGGTTGGTTGATTATCCCTAGAGACCTGCTTTACAAGGTTAGCTGTTTGCTGGCATCTGGAAACTTGGATTTCAAGGGACTTCCACCGTTCCCACAACTGCTCAAAGTAGCTCACACTGCTCAAGCTGTCTACAGACAATAAGGCTTGTGCTGAGCAGTTGCTTTTCTTCTGGGAGTTCAGAATTTTGGTATGCGCAGGTGGACTACTTATGTGACCAGTCCCCAGTAAAAACGTCAGGCACAGAATCTAACAGTAAGTGTTCATGGCGAACAAAATTTTCTGTGTGCTGTTACAGGTCATTGTTGGAAGAATTAAGCTCAGTCTCTGTGAAGACTCAAAGAGGATTCTTGGGCATTTGTGCCTAGCTTTGCCAGACTACCACACATGCCTCTGTCCTTTGCTGGTTTTGCTTTATAAAAAATAGCTGCGAGTAGACTGTATGTTGAGTCTTGGGGGTCCCAGGAAATCTTCAACCTGGGGATGGTCTTAGGGACTCCTGATGTAGATACCATAAAGTTACAATCCATGGGTTACTTTGTATACCACAGAAAAATCACAAGTTAAAAGAGGGGAGTCAGTGCCACTGGAATGAGTTGATAGAGGGTAAGAGTGGCTATTGTAGGACCTATTTGCTAGATGTTGCTAGTCATGAAGATTGTTAGGAAAAGTCCCCACCCACGAGTTTTCTGGGATTATAAAGTGTAATGAACACGGTAGAGATTCACAGTGGGCATGTAGGGCACTGTAACAGTGGGGAAGGACAAGAGAGGGTTTGAATCCTAACTCACCATTATGTTGCTGCACAGGATTTTTAAGTGTAACATGTTTAGAACAACAAAAAAAATGGCACAGGAGCTGCTTCCTCTTCACTCTTATGTATAGAGCGCGGTCGAGGGAGAGATGAATGGACACAGATAACCTGTGGTGCTGCAGGAAGAACAGGAAGCAAGAAAGGTAGGACTTCTGAAAGTCCTACTGTGAGCCAGGTTTGACGTCCTGACAGAAGATCCCAAAGTGAAGTGTTATTTTATGAAGTTATTCAAAATAGGAGTTCACAACCTAAAGATAAAAAAGCTGCTTTAAAATTTTAGTTTTCAGCCAAGTGTGGTGGTCCACACCTCTAATCACAGCGTTCAAGAGGCTGAGGCAGGAAAATCACCGTGAGTTCACAGTACGACTGTCTCACAAAACAAATTTTTTAGCTTTCCAGAGATTGGTAACACAAAATTCATAAGATCCAGTTTGTGAAATTTAGTGTTTTTCAGTACATTGTTAATTACTATAGTGTTTTTTCTATTTTCCCCTCAAGGGCTTGTTTTTTTTTTTTTTCAGAAATTGTTTCTGTGTTCTGTATTCAGCAACATGTAAATACATGTGTGTGCCGCAGACTTTGCACACCCTAGCATTTGGGATTCCTAGATTATTTTAAAAGAGGCGTGGTCCCTGCCAACCATCTCAGCATGTGCAGTGGAAAACAATAAGGCAAATACCAAACAAATAAAAAAAACAGTAATTGAGACCTCATTGTATATTTTTACTTTACTGCATCTGTTGAGCTGGGAAAGTTCCCAACACACACCTAAACAGTGTCATTCTCTGATCTGTGGGGGTGAGAAGGAAAAGAGCTCTGGCAAGGCTGTTTTATAAAGCACAGAGATAGGTAAGAGAACTTGCCTCCTCATGACTCCCTAGACAGTCCTCGAAGTACGTCAAAGTTCACTAAATTCAGAGCAGTTAGCAAAAAAGCTAAAGAACTTATTTTATGGAAGAGGAATAAAGTAGGTGAAATTTAAAGTTATTCCTTGATATCCACAAAGGAGTTGTTCCAGCACTCCCTGAAGGTGACAAAATCCAAGAAGGCGCCTATTTCTCCTATAGAATGGCTTAGCATTCACAGTAACCAATGCGCTTCCTCCTGTGAGTCTTGTTTAGATCATCTCTGACTGCTTACAACACATTGCAAATGCTATGCAAATCGTTGTTACACTGTGTTTTAGGGAATCGAGAAGTCTGTAAATGTTCACTGTAGACACGTATTTTTCAATTATTTTGCATCCTCAGATTCAAAACCTGTGGATACATAGGGACAACCTTTAAAAATACATTTTAAAAACCCCTCTAAATAGAGGTCCAGTAAAACTTTTTAGAAACGCTCGTGTAGTATGTAGAACTTGGTGTATAAACAAAATCTGATGCTTAATGTAGAGAATATATCTAAAATCGCAGGCATTTTAAAAATCCAATGTGTAAATTGAGGAAAATATCCTTTCTCATTTTGTCTTCTTTTCTTAGGCTTTCAGATTTTTGCCTATAGTTTATGATTCTTCTAGCAAAACAAAACAAAACAAAACAAAACACCCTCAACTTGGTTTTCACTAATATTACCATCTGTGACGGAAGGTCCAGGCCTACCAGTTTCTCTGAGCCCTTTCTGACTCATCTCCCCCCCACCCTTTTTTTTTTCCAGAAAGGCTTCCTGGATCCTCTGTTCTCATGAAGAGCACCCTGTCTATGCATTTTTCATAGAACTTCCTGCTTTGAACTTCTCAGCCTATGTGTTAGCCTCCTCTCAAAGGACCTTGTGCAACTTCACTCCTGTTTATGGTTTTAACTACCACCTGCACGCAAGTGATTCAAATATATTCCTGCAATCTAGATTTCCCTCTTCAACTCCAGACTCAAAACTGACTGACTAATGAGCTCAGACTGTGGGCTTTCCAAATGTGTTAACTCCAAGCCTCATTATCTTTTCCCCTTTCTGTATCACCCCACCTGTAAGTCTTCATGCTACAAATAGCACCACTGACAATTACTCAAGTGAAACTGTGAACCATTCTGCCAGTTCTCAATGAAAATTTTTGAACTCTTTTTCGTGATACATAATTTCACACACAGGTGGTAAATATTTAACAACTAGCTTGGTAGGGGGGCTGATTTGTAGCAATGCCAGCATCCATTGCATTACATATACTCCCATGATGACCACCCTCAAATTACCACCATCCCATCTCCGAATACAAAGCTGGGAAGAAATGCCCCATAGCATACCATAGTGTTTGCACTATACAGAGAAAATAAACACAAATGCCGTAAAACATATAGGCAATGGCAAAATGTAGCGAAATAAATTAAGAAGCCTTTGCTTTGAATATTTAACCTTTGTAATGTAATTGATTTAAGAGAAAGTTAATGTAATGTAATTGCTAATAATGGCTACATTTAATAACTGGTGCTTGAATTCATGAAAATTTAACCACAACTACTTGGAAGGACTGTGCTTTATCATTCGGAGCCTGCTTGACAACCCAGTTTCATTTTCTTTCTGTGTCTCCCCTTGAGCCTTACGCTTTGTTGATAGGGGAACATTTTCACCTTAAGTAAACTCTCTTTGCAGTCAATACTCCATGGCTTCCTGCCTAAGCCCATCCACCTGGCAAGTACCTATATATCTTTCAACATGCAAAGTCATCTCATTTATAAACCTTTCCCTAATTCCTTAACCCCATCCCCAGGGTTAAGTATACCAACCTGAGTGCCTTGTGAATAATTTTACCATGCCTGCGTTTACTGTTTACAATTTTAATGTTACTACTGGAAGCATGGTTTACCATGCTTTGTTTTTGTACCTCAGATACTATATATAGTGTATGCCCTTGAAAAATTTATTGAAAAAAGTAAAGATAATGCTAGTCAGTGTTCAGTAAGTGCTACCTCGAGCCAATTTCCAGGGAACCCAGCATTTCTCTAAAAGCTTTCTCTAGATTTCTAGACACTTACACCCTACGCCTTGCAGTCCTCACACCCAACCCCACCACCACCTCCTCTCCAGAACCATGGGCTCAGCCACTCACTTGAAGCACACTAACTTTACTGTTGTAATGGGAAGGAATCTTTGTGTACAAAAGATGGGGTGGGGTGGGGGGGAGAAAGGGCAAAAGAAAGGCAAATGTACATCTTTAGAATCCTTCCAGTTTTGTTTAATAACAAACCAATATCGTTCACAAACACTGGGCATGGAAAAGGATTCATGCTTTCTCATTGGGCCTCTGTCCCTTGGGTCCCAGGTAGGAACTAACCTTATTGCTACTTTCCCAGGGGCAACTAGTGACTTCCATAATTTTGCTGCTGATCTGCCTGCTCTCAGCTCTCCCCCTAAACTCCAAGTCTCTGGAAATTGTTCTGCTGGCTTGAAATTTCAGCTGAGATTCTATGCAGCAGCAGGCCAGTTGTTCATTTATCTCTTTCTAAAATGTCTGCTCTCCTAGGGGCTCCTGGTTCCCTCACAACCTCTGCCTGTCATGGAGTTCAGTACTGGCCACTGTCTTTTTTCAGGCAAAGCACTCCTGTGTCTACTAGGTAATTAAATTTTCATTAGTCTAGGCCCTAAGAGGGAGGAGATTTTTCTCAATGTGTATTACTTGAGAAGTCATTTCCTGCATAGCTTCTAATCAATGTCCCACAGGGAAAATAATCACTAACCTATGTACTAGATTTGCTTTACCTAATGTGCTTGAGTCAATTTATAACCCTTTCTAAAGCCAAAATTATATTTCATTTTTTTCCAGTCCAGTATTTGACACAATTAAGCATTAAATAAACATTTGTCGAACAAAGAAATGAAGCAAAGAGCAAACACTTGGGTATTTTTCTCAAGAAAGGAACTAAGATATTTATACAGAGCCAGTGAGTCTTCATATTTAATCTCATGTAGCACAAACCTCCATGCTACTGGAAAAATTTATAAAAATTTCATCTCAACTTAAAACAAATGATTTCCCCTGTGCTCTTACCTGTTTATGCCGACATTCATACACAGACCACATCTGCGCACTACCAAAACTTTTCACTCTGACAATCTTTAGGGCATTGCTCTTTGTTTAATTTGTGAAACTTAGTGTTGGAAACAGCATTAGAGTGGTAAATCTCTTGAATAAAGCCAAACTAAGGTGCAGAAACCCATCCTTCCCATAGGATGAAAGTTTCCAGAGGAAGCTTGGCTCGCAGCTAAACTAGTAAATGATTGTGGCACTCAGTTCTCCCACCCCATTGGTCTTGCCAGACAATTGCTACGCGGGACAGGGAGAAAGTGGTCTCCCGACAGATGGACGCTTAGCAGAATGGACTCTCCCACAGGCCTGGTCTCCTCACGCAGCTGCGTGCCGGCCTCGTGTACAATCGCGGTCTCCCAGAGGACCAGATGGCATTGTGCAGCTGAGAAAGACGCTCCGGCGGGAGGGAGGCGGGCGGGCTCGCCTGACACCGGAGAGGGCTGGCTTTTGGAGGGCTCTTAGCAACGGCCCTCGTCTGACCCTCCTCGGCCCCCCGAGAAAATCAAATCAGTGTGCCTGTCTCCCCGAGCGATGCAGCGGCGGCAGCTGTATGTCAAAGCAGCCTCCCTCCGCGCCTGTGAAAAACCTGCTCTCAGATCTCCTGGTTGCTGCCTTTGAAAAGCGCTGCTGAGAGGAAGAGGGAACGACCACTCCCCATCCCCCTTGCTGCCTGCGGGTTTCACACTGGACTGTGAGTCTGGGTACTTCATCGCATCTATTGATAGGCGGGACCGAGAGGGGTGCATCCCCCGTGGACCGACAGAGGCTTTTTTCTAGAGTCACCAGCTCTGGAGGCTGCGCTTTCCTCGCCCGTTTGTAGGTGAAGCCCCATTGGCTTCATTGGCTCCTTGATTTAAACCACGCCCGGCTTTCTGCCCGCTCCGCTGCTGCAGGGCCAGGGCGCCCAGCCACATCCCAGCCCCGTCTGCAGGGAGTCGGGGGCTGCTTCTGCTATTGTGTGCATGCCGTGCGCGTCCTGTCCTCTCTTCCAGAGATGGCTAACAGGGGCCCGAGCTACGGCTTAAGCCGAGAGGTGCAGGAGAAGATCGAGCAGAAGTACGACGCCGACCTGGAGAACAAGCTGGTGGACTGGATCATCCTGCAGTGCGCCGAGGACATAGAGCACCCGCCCCCCGGCAGAGCGCATTTTCAGAAATGGTTAATGGACGGCACGGTAAGGCCGCTGCGATCTCGGTTGCCGGGGTAGTGGGCAGGGAAATCTCCCCAGGGCCCTTTCTTTCAACGCGCAGCACTGGGAGAAGCAATTGTTGCCAAGCCCGGTGTCTCCCTGGGAGGTGTGGAAATGCCTTTATTTCTTCAGGGCTGGAAGATTTGGGCTTCCTGCACAATTCTCGATCTAGATTAGCGCAGTCTCCACCCATCTGAGCATAACAGCTTTCTTCTGAGTTATCTGAGCTGTTGGCAAATTTGAAGCTCTTCATGGTATTTCCATTGAGAGTGAAGAAGTATTTCCTTGGATCTCCCCAGTCTTCTTAATGCATCTGCTCTCTGGGGGCCATTTCTTACCCCAGGGAACCGGCTGATTACACATTGGAACAAAGAGGAGGTGGGGGTTGCTAGCCACTTTCCGGTCCTTGGTCCTTCTGAGGAGCAGCGCTCCCCGGAAATGCTCAGTCTCTGTTGAACGGATGGGGTCTCATGGACACGAAGGGAGTCCTTGTTTGATAACTGCAGTTCTGACCAGATGCTGTGTGTGTTTGGTGGTTTGAAAACCAAAGACTTCACTGATGCAAACAAGTCCATCATTTTCCACAGGCAGTGATTTAGTGTTACATAACTGAATCCCACGCATTTGTTGGGCTGTCCAAGAGTTGGGTTATAGGGCCTGGAAGGAGGACAGCCAGTTCCCTTTTATACACACAGGGTCAGTTACTGGAGACTGATTATGATCTGCTTTTGAAAGAGAGCATATCGAAGTGCCCCCTTCCCTTAGGAGCTGTAAACACATCCCTCCATTAAAAATGTTGGAATCATGTCTTCACCACTCGCATCATTCCCTATCTGTGAAGATTCTTGCCCTCATCCTGGAAAAGGAAGGAAATGGATTCTCATGCAGTCAGTACAGCCCTGGGAAGAGGGTTGTCCGGGTTTGGGAGGTTTAGTATGGGAGCCTAGCTACACAGCCCTGAACCTGTGCCTTCCTGGTGACTATGACTTGCCCTCGCCCAAATGCGAGCTGTGCTTTGTGTACGTGATGTGTGTGTGTGTGTGTGTGTGTGTGTACTCACTTCTTATCTGTGACATTAGTTACAAAAGGAAAGACATTCTGTGTCTCTTCCATTTCCCTCAGGTCCTGTGCAAGCTGATAAACAGTTTATACCCACCAGGACAAGAGCCCATCCCCAAGATCTCAGAGTCAAAGATGGCTTTTAAGCAGATGGAGCAAATCTCTCAATTCCTAAAAGCTGCGGAGATCTATGGCGTCAGGACCACTGATATTTTCCAGACTGTGGATCTTTGGGAAGGTAAACAACCCTTTCGGCCTTTGGATCTGTTCTCCCTTTACCCTACCCCTCCCTTTTGCCCCAGCTCTCCATGAAAACCACTTAGACTGTTCTTCCTTGTGCCTGGGGGAGTGCTGGGGAGTGGTCTCAGTCTTCTTCTGGGACACCGTTAGCCTCCCTACTTTGTGATAAGTGCTCTGCTATCCTGAACCACACGTCCACCCGGAGGAGGCTGCAAGGACTTCAGCAAAATCTTGCGTAAACGCAAGGTTCAACAGAGAGTCAGCGTAGATGGTGACATGGAGGCCTTTTATTCCTGTTCCCCTCCCATCACAAATCACAGCCCTTGGAAGGGAGGCAGAAGTGACAGTGCTTCTGACTCACCAGCAGAAAGGCTTGTAGACAAAGACCTCTGGTGCTATTTTGTCATTCAATTTGAGAAGTAAGCTGTGTTCCAACCTTTTATGGGGCAATTATCTGGGAGTTTGGGGATGGTACCTTTCAGATTGTTATTCTGCTCAAAGTATGAGAAATGATTTTTTATTTTACATTGGTGAATTGACTTGGTAAGGAAATCTTATAAAGACAAAAGTCAAATCACATTCCTGGGCATGTTTAGTAATCCACCAATACTGGAGAAAATTATATGAATGGAGATTCTGCCAGAGAATTTGGGACGTATGGCCACAGGGTCGTCTCCTATAATGAAAATATGTTTGTCCATCCATGCAACTGTGTCCTTTCTGGACTATGCTTGCCCGAGGCACTGAGAGAGGCAGACTGGATTGACTGCTAGATTGACTCACATGTTGATTGTCACTGGCTGGTGTTGTGGCCTAACCAATAGGATCTCTAGGGCTGTGACCTAGATGGGTCTCTGACAGGGAGAATGGGATAACATTCCTCTGGATGGTTGAATCAGATTTCTAGCAGAGGACCATTCTGCCAAGCAAATTATAAAAAACAATTACCTCATTAATCCTCTGTATCCTACAAGGAGCTGCCATTTATGTTTCTCTCACAGATGAGAAAAGTCCTAGGACCCCAAGGAGTTTACCTTGTTTTTTCCATTACATAGACACTTTGATATCTAAAACTTCAGCCTGAGCCACTGGACTTCATGGACCCTTGCTTCCAAATCCCCACATGATGCCATAGTCAATGCTTCCTAGATCAAAACTATGAGGATTCTCCCCAGTTAAAAAAGACAGCTATGACTTAATAACATTCTGCTGGACATTGGGTAGGTGCTTTATTGCATAATGCCAATGACTTCTGTTAAAACTATGAAATGTTTTTAACTTCGCTATTTTTTGTGTGTTCATAAGAGACCTAATGTGAAACAGCCAAGGCTCAAACTGGGCTCTCTGGTGCCAAAGCATAGGACTTCACTACTCTTCCAGGCCGTTCTTTGGACAGGAACCTTAGTTTCCTTCACCTGCTGCATGAATCATAACAGTGACTGTTATGGCAGTGAAGAGGAGGACAAGGAAGTTGAGTTCAGGCTGTGTGGGACCAAAAGACTGAGCGTTAATGTGAATGAAAAGTAACCGGTGAGATCCCTAAGGGAAGGAAGTTTGGAGGAGGAAGAAGGAACTGGGAAGTGTAGGTGATGGGGATCCTGAAGGAGCTTTCCGGTCTTTACGTGGAGACTTCCTTCCTTTCCCTCTGCTCCAAAGCCCATGAAGGCAAGCTTACACCTGGGAGGTGCTTGCAACAAAGCAGGGAGGGATGCGAAGAGCAATGTTTCTGGTGACATAGTACATGAGGTCCACATCACCCACTGTGGTCCTCTGTATTGGATCCTTCTTAACAAAGAGGAAGACTAGGGGGCACCAGTGGGATTGCAGTAGCTTGCAATATGGCAGTGGACAGGTTGGCTCCAGGGGAGGATAATGCTTCCAGAAAAGAAGAGCAAGACAGACCCTGAGCCTTCCGAAGATCCCCAGCACATAAGCAGGGTAAGGATTTAAAGGGAAAGACAAAAAGGGGGCTGATTCCACAGGTACTGTGAGTGACATTAAGAAATCTAGGTAGACCATGGACTAAGTAGGAACTGGCAAGAGGGAAGCAGAGTCTTTGGCATTTTCAAAGGATCCCTAGAGGCCCAAGGGGAGTTTGAGGTTCAGGGAGGTTTATTATGAGTTGCATACAGCACAAAATTTCCCAGTATCATTGTCTAAAGCTCAAGATGGAGCTATGGCTTGCATGCTATGGAGCAGGAAGCAAAATTTTTTATTATTAATTAAATAATTAATTAATTAGCTTTTAGCAAAGATGTGGAGTGGGTAGACTAGTGGTGTAGACATGAGCCAGTAAGGCCAGGGTTCTTTCTGAAAGAGCTAGCAAGAGCTGGCCGGGTTCCTTTCTGCATGGCAGGGGTCCTTTCTGCAAGAATTGGCTGCTCATGCATTTGGGGATGACTAAGCTAGACTCACAGGGATGCTGCAGGAGGGCTGGCATGTGTTGAGGCGTCTGTGGCTGTGTGAGGGTGGACACATTTGTATACACAGCTTTTGGACTAGCCATTTGCTTAGCGTAGTCCCACATCCCCCCATTCCCTGCCTGAGGTATCAGTGCAGGGCTGTCATTGTATTTCAGTTGACTCATGTTGATTCCTGATTCCCGGCACCAAGGTTGCGGTGGCTGTGGCTGCTATGGTCCAGCCCTCCTTTCCTGGATATTTTTCTTCCTCCTCGCAGGTATTCTGGGCTTCACGGGACTCAATTTCTCTTTGCCTCAGTTGGTGTCTTATTCTTAAGGAGGCTCAGGTTGCCCAGTGACCTCACCCACTGCCTCTGTCTGCAGACCAATAGTGCTAACCCAGCCCAGGCTTGCCAGATGCCTTTCGTCTTCTCTTCAATCAGTTATATAGGCAAGGGTCCCTGTTGCCCCCACTGTCTCTAAACCCTTGTGAGGTCACATGTTTAGAATGGACTTGGAGCAATGAGGTAAGATTCTTCAAAAAAAGAAATCCAAGGCTGGATGATCCAGGAAACAACCTGTCACAAAAACATTGTAGACAAAGCTATGGAAGGGCCCTCTGGGGGCTGGCTGGGGCGGCCAGTCCTTGCAGTGATAGGAAGGAGGTGAGGAGAGCTGAGAGGAAGTATTTCTTTTGAGTGAGAGAAAGTGAATGGCAGGTTCTTTTCTGGTGTGCCGTGGGTTCCTATCTGTTATTCAGAGGTGAGTAACTATCATCTTTCCAATAACAGACAGGGGAGAGGGAAAGAACAAGAAAGGAAAATGTGTGTGTGTGTGTGTGTGTGTGTGTGTGTGTGTGTGTGTGTCTGTGTGTGTGCGCGTGCACACCCGTGGGTTTTTCACACACCTTAGGGGTGTGAATGTGTAAGAGAGAGAGAACAATGAGAACAAAGAAGGTCACTGGTCTAGCCTCTGGCTAGAAAGATGCAAAAAAAGCTTATCCTAGAAGATGCAGTATCCCCCGAGGTTCCTGAGTCAGGATGCTTCAGACTGTCCATCGCCACTCAGCAGTCAACTTCCCTAGGCCTTGATTTTCTTGGGTATAAAATGGGGATAATAGGCCCTACTTCACAGGATTGATATGGAGAACACATGAGAGGATACACTGGGAGTGATTAGAGTAGTGCTTGGCAAATCAGTGTATGCTAAATATTGGCAAGGTAAAATTATTCTTGTCATTGACCTGTCCTAAGCATAATCAGAACTGAAGGAGAAACAAGGCTGGAAAGCTGTACATTCTTCCTAAAGCAAAGGGCTTAATGGCCATGCCCAGTAGCTGGAGTGGGTTGCCCGGATGCTTTGGCCTCTCTGCCGTCTGTGGGTTCTCCACCCCTCACCCATTGTCCAACAGAAGGGGCTAGCTTTCCACTTGCTTTATTGATTTTTTTTTCACTGCCTGTTTGATGCCTGTTTGATATGTTTCTCCATGATACATTGCTTTGCCAATTTCAGGCCAGAGCACCCTGGTACAAAGGAAAGAGCATGAGTTTGGAGTAGGCAGGTTGAAACCCTTCATTAGCAGCCTAGTTGTTGTGTGATCTTGTAAATTACTTCACTTCTTGGACCCTCAGTTCTCTCTCTAATCTGGCCTAACACTCTGTTCTAGGTTTCCTTTAGGGATTAAATGTGTAAAATACTTAGCACAGTGCCTGGTTACTAGACATCTAATAATTGTTGGATTTTTTATCCCTACTATTAGCCCATCAGCTGCTGACCTTTTTGGTTTATTTGCATAACCACTTGGTGAGTATTAAGCATAAAAACATTCTAGAAGGTCAAAGCAAACAAGACTCAAAGATCAATTATCTAATTATTCTCAGCACTCTGACAAGGTTCCTGCATATGGAGTTTTGTAAATGGCTGTTTGCTTCTCCTGATGACTGGGAGTTAGGGAGGTGTGGTTTACACTGCGAGAGGAAAGCCTGGAAAGCTCACACACACACACACTGTCTGGGGAAGTGTCACTGTACATGCCATTCTTCAACTGCAGAGGAAAGGAAACATTTCACCCTATGTGACAGGTATTTTGGGATATCTCGAGGGAGCTGAGAAGACTTGGGATGTAACAAATACCTGCTGTTGAGGCTTCCTTTTCTATTAGAGCAGCTCCCACTGCCTTAACTCTGCCAGATACTGATGATTATCATTGGTGGGTTTTTCCTTCAGAGGTGGCTCTCAAACTCTGGTGTGCCTTGGAATCACTTGGTAAACCTGTTAACACACACATTGCCAGGCCACAACCCCAGAGTTTCTGAGGTATTAAGTCTTCGGTAAGGCCCAAGAATTTGCATTTTTGGCTAATTTGCTGGTTATGCTGCTTCTGCTGGCCTGGAAATCCCACTGTGAGAAATACACTTTGTACACAGTTATTGTCCCCTCAACACAAATTCTTAAATCCTGCAGAGAAAAGCCAACTTACCTTCTGACCTTTCTTTCTTGACTACAGCCACATTTTCTCTACCTTGACTGGAGAATCAGGGCCTGTGCCTAAGTCATAATTCAAGGAAAGTGATACAATTAAGAGAACAAAGCTCTTGTTGAAGTATCTTTATGGTACTAGTGCTCCAGGTTTACCAGTATCAAGTTGGGCCATTACAGTACAGGATCCCTGGCCTCAGTTCCCAGGTACGAGAGCTTAGTACTTGGGATACATGGCCACAGTTAGGGTCACATTGTTTGGTAAATAGTCTGGGAAATAGAAAACATTTTATTCTTAAGTCAAAGTGCCCATTGCTACCTGACACTTAGAGTGATGGTGAACCTTTTACAGCTTTCCATGATACAAACAGCCTACTGGGGTACACATGCCATAGGGTCACCACCAATGCACTAAGGCTTCCCAGGTAACACAGAGAAAGCCACTAGCTTTTTGTTGTTGCTGCTTTATTTCATTTTAAGACTTTTTAAAAAATTAGTTAGAGGTTCACAGCTACATTAACAGGCAGGTTTGAATTTTTCCCACATTCCTTCTGTCCCAAGACATGGTTAACCTTCCCATTATCAATATTCCTTACCAGAGTTCCAAGTGATGAACATACATTAACACATCATTGTCACTTAAAGACAACAGCCTCACTCTTGCATTGTACATTCTAGGGTTTGGACAAATACGTAATGAGGTATATCTGCTACTGTGGCATCACACAGAGTATTTTCACTCTTTAAAAATCTTCTGTGACTCATCTTTTCATCCCTTGCCATCCCCAACACTGATGGCCACTGATCTTTTTTACTGTCTCCCCAGGCCTTTTCTGGTGTCATGCAGTTGGAATGATATATCGTATAACCTTTTCCATGTCTACCAGCTCTTTCTAAAATGTCAAGTCTAGCCTTACCTTCCTCCTGTAAGAGTTGGGCAGAAGAATCTAATGGCCCAATTGAAGTCCTGAGTATTACTGTAAACTTGCTTCCCCTCTTTCCCGTTTAGGGTTTGTGGTCTATTGTTAGGTCACCCCTGAGACTAAGTCTCACTGCTGCTCTGCCTGCATCTAGAAAGTTTTCAACACTGGATTGGTCCCTCTTTGAGCACTGCTTTTCTGCTGCTTTTCTTGGAAGAGTGGCATTGAGCAATGGTGTTCAGGCTGAAGTGAGGAGCTGCAAACACCCACCAAAGTATCCGGGAGTGGCTCTCAGGAAGCGAACTGATTCCAACCTGCCAGTGCGCTGGGCTGGCCTCCAACTTGGATCCAAGCCCTTCTAATGACCAGTTTTACTTTTTGACTTTGTGAAAGATGTATCTGAAGGAAGGAGTTATTGCTTAATAAATAGTACTTAATATTCACCATATGCCAGACATTAGGATGTTTTAAAAAATTGGAAACCAAAAAATTAGATCAGCATTTGCCCAACCATCTGTTTGTATCAGAATCATCCCAAGAGACTGCTCATAATCTTAGTATGTAAAATGCTCAGGGAATTATGATGCTTAATTTATTTTGGAAGTCACCAGGTGAAACCCATGTTTCTCTAGCTGCCCTGACGATTTAAGTCACATGGGGAGCTTATTAAAAACATAGACCCCCCCCAGGACTTGTCAAATAAAGGGTGGATCAAAAACTGCAGTGTATGTTTAAATTTTAGCAGATTTATTACAGTAATAGACACCTCACCATTAATACATACATTAATGCCCTCAAACAACTCCTCCTTTTGTTGAACGCACTGGTGCCATCATTCATGCCACTTTCTGAAGGCTGTCTGGACGTCCTCTTTCATGAGTGTCTTTAGGAGGTGTGATCAAAAGTTTGGCAAATGCTGCTACCACATGCCCTGCAGCAAAGAGGCAGACTTGTCAAAATATTATGGTGTGGCCTCTCCCACCTTCTTCACGGGATCTGACACCATGCCACTTCTGGATCTTCCCAAAAGCTAAAGTGACCATGAAAAGTAAATATGTTGAATCTATTCTGGACATGGAGGCAGTTGTGACATCACAACTGGAGACACTCATGAAGGAGAACTGCTTTAGAAAGTAGCAAAAAATTTGAGATAAGTGTATTTAAAGAAAGAGAGGGGATTTGAGGGGAGTTAATGGCAATGTATCTTTTACTTCAATAAATTGTAAAAATTTAGTCACCATATTTTTTGTATCACACTGTGTAAGTCCCTTGCTAGAATGACCTCAAAATTCATATTTTTAGTGACAACCCTAGCTATTCAGTCTAGGAAACTGCTCTGAATCAGACTGTGTCTGACTATTTTTAAAATTTTCACAACTCTGAAGGCTTCATAACAAGACAGATATTATATGTGCAATACAAGCAGTTTAATTTGTGTTATTTTATACCCAGGACAGCTCGTGGATCGTTCTTAATTTCACTGCTTTTTTTCTGCACTTAAATTTTTGATGCCATATTACAGGAATTAGCTTTCACAAGTGGCTGTGACTCTGCATGCCTCTTCCATCTCATGGACATACTTGAGCTGAGGTTCTGAATTGGGAGGAGAGGTCAGGCTAGATAAATGTCCTCTTCCCATTTCATCAGCCCAAGAATGTAAGGAAACTGTTTTAGAAAACATGCCATTCAAGACCAAAAATATGAGCTGGACATGAACTGATTATAGACTATTTCTGGTCATAGTGCTATTTGAAGTCTTGACAATAATTAACTTGGTTATCATACTGATATCAACTACTTTGCTTTAATCTTAGGCAAAGGCACATCACATTTCAGATAAACCATCCCAAGACTTATTTGTGATTGGTGTCCCTGGTGCTATGGGATCAAAAACCTGCTGCCCAGTTTTAGCCCTTTTCCATTCCCTGGTCACTGGCTCCTCCACAGGAACATGTTTTCCCACTGTGCCCACGAGAGGGCGCCATGAGTGAGAGCGTTGAGACCAGCCACACTGATGGTGGGCTTTGTTCAGTCCAACCTAAACTAGCCCAGATTCGCCAAGTAAACCAGAGGGATTTGTGTACTTGCTGGGTGACTCTGGGCATGGTAATAACTTCTTGAATTTAATTCCTCAGTTTTCCTACCCGTAGGTGAATAGGAATAATCCTAACTTTATAAGGTTAAAATCACATATAATAAAGCATCTAGCCTATAATTTATTTGTTTATTTGTTGGGGGGAGGTACCAGGAATCAAACTCAGGACCTTGCTCTTGTCATTCAGGTGCTGTGCCACTGAGGTGTATCCCCAGCCCCTCTAGCCTATAATTTATATTGAATCATTTGGCGTGAAAATTTTTTTAAGTAAAAACTTTTCCATTTATTCTTGTCAAATAATTCTTTCTTCCCTAGCTTCTGCCTCAGTCATGCAGTTGCTCCCTTTAAAAATTCTAGGTTCCCAAATACTTACCCTTGCCCGTAACTTCTTTCTTTCTTTCTGGGTTCATGGACTATGTACATTGCTAGCTACTTATGAAAGAGGATACAGTTTAACAAAGCTTACATGTCACCTGCTGCTCTAGGGTAATAGCTGTGGCTGAGTTGGTGGATGTCAGGCTTCACATTTCCTCAGATCCTGCACGTTTCAGCCCGTCTTTTTCCAGTCACAGAGACAGACTTCCTGTGACCTCTTTGCAGAGAGTCCAGATGCCGGGTGTACCCTAACTTAAGTCTCTCTGTGCTTAATCATTGCTCCGAATTCTCTTTAATGGCTTGCTGCCTCAGAGGATGTCATTGAGTACAGTTTTATTTTTTATAAGCATCCTGATATGTAGCAACACTTACAGAAATGCTTTTGTCTATAGAAGAGAAGGGCCATTCTAACAATCACTTTTGCATTTCCTCTCTCCTAATTCCTAGTGTTCCTGTACCCTCCCTTTTCCATCTGCTGCCCAGATACCCCATTATTCACCAGCCTCACTGTTCTTTGAATCTTCAAGACTCCATTGAAAGCACTTTGTCCCTGAGTCCATCAGCCAGTCCTACAACCAACCACCCTAAGGCTAATTGAGATCAAGCCAACCACCCTAAGGTTAATTTGGAAGGTGGAGCTGGGGGAGAGAAGTGAGGGAAGGAGGACCTGCTTTCTTACCTTCTCCCCTTCAAATAAATGCACATCCTGAGCTGGACTTATTTTGAGGGTCTTAATGGTTCATTTCATTACGGTTTATAGTGCATTCTCACTTTCCATCTGTCTTTCCCCCATAATTCTGTATTGCCCAGTGGCTGAGCAGCAGCAACCAGACCACGGAAGCCAGAGATGACTCCCTCAGGCGAGAGAACCTCTTCAAACTTGCCCTTAACTTTCTCCCCACCACGCTAGCAGCCCCTCTCCTTTCCAACTCCATGCCTTTGAGCTTCTGAGCTCCACTTGACACATTCTGCTTGCTCAGAGCTCTGATCTGCTTCTGATTACAGGCTACCTGCACAGTAGCATCTCTCCTTCCCAGCTTAGCACATGCTCACCACCGAAAGCGAGGAAAGGAGCAAGGGTGAGAGGGGTAGGCTGACTTGTAGGGCACATCTGCGCTCTCTGTGTGCTTCGTCCGGTGACAGCACAGCCCCTCCCCAAGCAGGGCCAGGGAGGGCTGAATACCACATCTCTCTGCTCTCTCACACCAGCCGGTGATTTATTGTCTCCATTTGGCTCCTTTTGTGCTGCATGAGATAAAGAGCCTTTCACTTGTGTCACACTGATGCATTCTGTGCTGATTTGCTACTCTTCACTTGGCAGGCTTCTGGCTCAAGGAGCCAAGTGCATACTCAATTTGATGAACTTGGATGATTTTACACCCTTTTAACACACATAAAATAAGAGAGGGGCCACCTGGGGTTTGGCACAGAATTAGTCCATCCAACCAGTTTCTCTGCAGTTTTTTTCTCTCTCTCTTTCCATTTCACTTGTGTGAGGAAAGTGGTCTTCTGTAGACCACTGGACCAGCTCTACCAAGGACCTTCCCTTTACACAGCTGGCCGAATCCACCCAGTCAATGTCCTCTGTGTAGGCAGGGGCCAGTCCATATCTGAGCTACGTGTATTTTGAATGCTTGTTTGTATAGACACTATGAATGGACGAGAACGGTAACTCTGATAGAGAATAATTAACGAGGCTGCACTTTGCTCCCTTTTTTTGGAGCAGTTTGGGTTTGGTCATTTTAAGGGCTCTCTGGGAAGAGTTTGCTAGCACTTTCCCCTTGAATGTGGTCACCCACAACCTCCTGTCACAAATTCCCTCCCGAATGCCCGACCGTATCCTTCCAGAATCCCTCGGTCTGATACACAACTGGCTTTCATCTCTTCACTGGTTTCCAGGGAAGGATATGGCAGCTGTGCAGAGGACTCTGATGGCTCTAGGCAGCGTCGCAGTCACTAAGGATGATGGCTGTTACCGGGGAGAGCCATCCTGGTTCCACAGGTAAAAGGCCCTTCCCGTGTCCTCAGGCAGAAAGAACCAGAGAGAGGGTGTGAAGCGTGGGAGTGGCCCAGGAGCTGTTATGAACAGAGTTCCCAGAAGCACATATTCTTGTCCCACAATGGAGTTTCCTGCAGCACGGATGGACTGATGTGGCCATGCAGGCCACACCCTCCCGAGGGCAGAAGTAGTCGGCCCTTCCCTTTTTACCTAAGAGCTGGATCCTCCTACTCTGTCCAGGTCCTCCCCTGAGGCTAAGCAAGAAATGCGGCTTTTCCCAGAAGCACTGCCTGACTCAGTGTCTGAACTAAGCAGCCCTGACTGAGTCTTGCTTCTTTCTCCCTTCCCTCCCTGCCTACTGCCTTCCTTTCCTTCCTTCTTTCTTTTTATAATTTTTATGCTTAATGAAGGTTAAATATGTCCTGCTAACCAGGCCCAGTCCCAGGCAATACCTGTTGTTCCAGCATACTGATTAATAATTTTGTTTTTACTCTCAAGAGTGTCCTAATCTTAATAATAAATGATACGGTTATTTCATTTTGCTAAAAAGGTCTTTTACCCTGTTTTTCCTACTAAAGGGATTGAGGGGAGGCAGACAGGAAAAGTAGGAAGCTCAAATGGAAAGCTTAGCTGTAGATGAAAAGAAAAGAAAACCTTGTTGCAGGTAATTCATTGCCTGGATTCTCTTTCCTTGTCCTTGAGGGTGACAGAAAGGTAGCAGCTTGTGTCATTTGAAGTGACATTTGCCTGAAAACCTTTTAGATATTGCTGTGCTGAAATCCTGTTTTTAGTCCAAATGTTATGTGTGATCTGGCAAGGCCCACATGCTTTTAGTTCCAAACTTTTTTTTCTTTTGGTACTGGGAATTGAACTCATGACCTTCTGCTTACCAGGCAGACTGTGCTCTGAGCTGTATCCTCAGCCCTAGTTCCAAACTTTAACTATTTGGCTCTTTAGCAACTTACTGACCTCTGATTTAGAGCCAGAAATTTTCTCTTGTTAACCACTAGGTCCCTCAGCTCTAGAACAGAATTGACCCTGCACAAGAAGTGTGGGATGGGATCAACGGCAGGCTTTGTAAGATTAGCAGACTTTAATTTTTACAAGGGTTTGAGGTAACTGCGAGAGAGAGAGAGATAGAGAGAGAGAGAGAGAGAAGATGCAGACTGAGGTGGCCTAAGGTGGTGGGAGAAGAAAGAAAAGTTTGGAGGGAGGGGGAGGAAGTTGAGTTAGAAACCCAGAGGCCCCCACGGATCCTCCTTTCTTCTTTGCTGGAAATGTTGAAAAACATCTGGGCTTTTAAGAGGTCGGGAGCTCATGCATCATGGTAGAGCCTGCTTAGTGCAGGCCCATAGTTAAGGATTCACTGCAGTTCAGGAGAAGGTCACAGCTCGCGATAGGACAGCCAGTCAAGGTTGGGTCATCGCACAAGGTAGGCCGCAGCTTAGGGTAGAGCCTGTTGATCTACTTGGTGACCCAAGAGCGCCTATGTCACTTGAGGAGGGTTTGAAAACTGATATATGACATGATTCCATCTCACTCTGCCTACCAGGAAAGCCCAGCAGAATCGGAGAGGATTTTCAGAAGAGCAGCTTCGCCAGGGACAGAACGTAATAGGCCTGCAGATGGGCAGCAACAAGGGAGCCTCGCAGGCGGGCATGACCGGGTACGGGATGCCCAGGCAGATCATGTAAGATGCTACCGCCTGCCCCTGGTAGAGAGGACCAGTGCTCCACACCGCAGTAGTCACCTGACCCTCTCTCCTCCTCCTCAAAGCCTTCGGTCCCTGGTTTTGGCAAAGTGCTGCATCTCTGCTGAGAACCCATGTTGCCTACTGCTGCCACCTTCTGTTCATTTAGAACTATGCAAAGACTCCGCTTCCTCCTCCCGAGCTCTACTGTGCCCCAAACTGTTTGACTATTTATTTATTTGCCAAAAATTTCCCTTCTCAACTTATAGAAGACAATAAAAAGATTAGCCTCGTGTCTTAACATGTTTCTCGTCTCATGGACTCCTTGGGGTTCTCATTCAAGAAACCCCACAGCCAGGTGTGGTGGTGCGAGAGCAATCCTAGCTCTCTGAGAGGCTGATTCAGGAGGGTTGCAAGTTTGAGCCCAGCTTGGACAATTTAACAATGTAGAGAAATTGTGTCAAAATAAAAAATAAAGCTAGGAGTATAGTAAGTGTGAAGGCTCTGGATTCAATTCCGAGTTCTTTCCCTCATAAAAGCCAACAACAACAACCACCAAAGAAATGAAAGAAAGAAAGAAAGAAAGAAAGAAAGAGAAAGAAAGAAAGAAAGAAAGAAAGAAAGAAAGAGAAAAGAAGTCTATAAGAGCTCACATGTGTTAACTCATCACTCTGAATGCCAACCTCGACCACATAGTGAGATCATCTCAAAAAATTAAAACCAACCAAACAGAAACCCAAACCCAAACAAGCAGATAAAATAAAAGCTTACAAAATAGAATTAAGCTTAATCTGTAAAAATGTAAGTTACCTATGAGGAAGCTCTCTGTTATAACATTTACCTTGAAAACTACAGTAGAATATGCAGGAATAGTTTTTCCACTAACGAGCTTAAAGTTGTGAGTTTAAGAACAGTCTCTGCCTCCACATATTTTTTGACCGCCTTCTTTGAACTCACTGTGCTCACTATTTAAGAGGACACTGGAATGAGCAAGGCAAAGCAGAAGTTCTTAAGGAGCTTTTGCATAGATGCCCAAGAAATACCTGATATATCTGATGAATGGTTGAGGGGATAGAGAAATGGATGGATGGATCGATGAATGGAGAAATGACTATATAGAAAGATGAGTTGATAGATGATTGAATGAATGTGCATATTTTTAACTTTAGTATCAATATGGCTCTTAGAACTTGTGTTTGATGCTGATATTTATATAGTCTTTCTTTGTGATCCAAGAATTATATATTATGTAGTTTGCTCTCCTAAAGACATTTAGAGAGCCTAAACCTCTAATATTCTTGAGTTTGCCTAAGAATGAGATCTACCAAAGATGGTTAGTTTTTAACGTTTTCTTATACGGATAAAAAAATAAAGAGGGCAAATAAATCTAGAGACTGTCAATTCATCTTTTTTATTTTTCACAATTTTTTAAAAAAATGATGCATTTAGTTAGAAAAAGAATAAGGTTTTTTATCTACACAGTAAATTATTAATTAACAAGGAAAGTTAAAATAAAAAATTGTAGATGTCACACTCAATGTTTGGGTGCTCATTTTCAGATGGTGTTCTTTGCAGTTCTGGGCTTCCTCAGAGATTTCGTTCTTTACATACTTTCTAGAAACCCTGGTGACTCTTTGATAACCATTGGTGAACTGTCCAAGATGACACCCAAACATGGCAGCAAAATTCTTTCCTCGAACTCTACCTTGGAGTTGCCTCAGAAGTAAGAGAGAGAGGTTGATGGGTAACAAAAAGTGAAAGAAAACTCAGTGGGAATTCCTAGAGAAGTAGAGGTGGTAGGTACCTGTTCGGAATTGGGGATAAAAGGCCTGGGAAGTAGCCTTCATCATAGAGGAGTTGGAACAGGACTGAAGCGTGCCATCAAACTGTGTATGCCTTGTTCTGCCATCTCTATTACTGGGCTCCACTGCTGTATCAGAGATACCGAGAGGCAGGAAAACAGCAAAGTCAGCTAAGAGGCAGCAGGAAGTGGTCTGCCAAGAACAAAGCAGGACTGGAGCCCAGTTGGAGTGAGGAGCAGGTTACAAGAACATTCGTAGACTTGCCATCTCCTAGGTTTTCCCTTTTTCAACTTTGCCTTCACAATTAAGGTTGTATATTAAGGAAGTGAGCTCTCACAGAAAGCAACTAAAGACCTTTGAGGGGTATAAACATTCAGATCAGATAGAAGAATCATCTAGAACTAGCCTAATAAATATAATAAAATGGGCAGGGATAGTATTGGCAGCATGAAGCAATACCACAGTCCATTGTGAAGAAGAAACCCAGCTGAATTCAAAAGATCAACAAAAATGAAATGAATGAAACAAGCATTGACATAAAAATGGATATGAAGAACAAATAGAAAATTTTAGTACAAAGACAAGGCACTCTATAAAAAATAATAGGCACAAATACTTGGTAAGCACAAAAGAAATATTTAAAATATCCAATAAATATTTAATTAGACTCTCAGAGAGGAAAAATCATTTAGGGGAGGAAAAATTTGAAGAAACAATTGGGAGACTTTCCCAGAATTTACAAAAAGAAAAAAGAACAGTTTTAAAAGATTCATAATTGCCCAAAACAAACAAATATAAAAAGACAAGTTCCACTAAGGAACAATATTGTAAAAGGTGTGACCACTAAAGATAAACAGAAAACTGTTAAAGCCTTTAGGGAGTAAAAACTTCCCCAGATAATCAGATTTACTTTGGACTTTTCAACAGTGATCCTGGTCACATAAAGTAATATTTTCAAGATGCAAAATAAAAAAAAAATTGAACAGTTGAACATAGAATTTTCTATGTAGCTAATTAATTTTTGAACTTAAGAATAAAAGAGAAACATGGACTAAGACACTCTTCAAAACACATTTAGATTAAGCATTCCAATAAGAAAAATACATTATCAAAATATATATTTCATAGGGGAAGTAAAGTAAGTAAAAAGAAAATACTCAAGCACTAAAAGACAGGGGAAAGAAAGGGAAGGCGAAATAAAAAACATTAAGATGTGTTACATACGTGTACAAACACCCCATGCTGAATGTAATCATTATGTACCACAAAAATACACTAATAAAAATTTTAAAAAATAAGAAAGCCAAGCATGTTATTTTAAAAAATAAGAAAGCCTGTAATCCCAGCTCTGAGAGACACTGAGACAAAAAGATTAAGTTGAAATCCAGACTGGGAAACCTTGTGACTTAGTGAGTCCCTGTCTTAAAACAAAAACAAGAACAAATAAGGAAAGTGCTGGGTCTGTAGGCCAGCGTGAAGGCCCTGCATTTCATCCTCAGTACCTCGATCAGTCAGTAGAAAAAGCATATAAAGTGGTGCAGAACTAAAATTCTAGAATATATCATCATGGTGTATGCGGCATGGGGCAAGAACTGGAGAGAAAACATGAGATTATGCTAAGAAAATTGGCTTCTATGGAAGAAAGTGATATTGATAAATTTAACAAATTGTTTAGAACATATAAATGCATTAAATTCAACTCACTTTAGGAAGACAATTTAACATCGATTCCAAAACCCAGTAAGGACAGGAGAAGAAAATCACAAAACACTTTAATTTGGGAATATAGATGTGTAAAATTCTAAATGCAATACTAGCCATCAATTCTAGCAATGTATTTTAAGAATCTATTCAAGTGAAACTTTTTCTTTTGTTTCAGTGTATTATTTTGCTTCTTCAATTGGATGAACTTTTGGGAGGCCCACATCTCTCTCTCTCTTTTCTTTCTTTCTTTCTTTCTTTCTTTCTTTCTTTCTTTCTTTCTTTCTTTTCTTTCTTTCTTTCTTTCTTTCTTTCTTTCTTTCTTTCTTTCTTCTTTCTTTCTTTCTTTCACAGCAAGCCCCCAATAAACTTCAACTTGTGTTCTATTTCTTGTCTTTTTCACTTTTAAAAGTATATGGATATTCCCTATTCCAACCCCTGTTATTATTTATAATAATATCAGTGATCATACCAGCCTTTTCCAGTGAGTCAGCACCATTTGTGGACTGTGGGGGAAAAGAACAAGAAGTCACCAAGAAGCAACCCTTCCTGTGAGTCGGCACCATGTGCAGGCCACTGTGGGGAAAGCCAGATGCCAGCACCTTCCAGTGCATGGGCTAGAAAACACGAAGAGCCCACACCCCCTTCCTGTAAGTGACCAGCTGATCCAGAGAAACACAGGCTGTGATGATGGCTATTGAGTTGGAATACTTGTAGTGTTTAGTGTTTCACTGATTTTGCAGGTCTAAAGCTGGTGATCTGATCATCTATCCAGAGGATAGTTATACACAATGTAGCATCTATAGGGATCTCTTTCTGAGGGTGGTGGCTATCGTTGATTCCCTATTGTCTTGTTTTGAAATACTGTATCATTTTCATTGTTTTGTTGGGTTTTGTTTTGTTTTGTTTTGTTTGATTTTATTGTGTCCGACAGTATGGGCAGCAATTTCAAAGGTAACAAGATATATTATGGCAGCCATTTTGGATTTACTCTTGTCTTGTTTTGAAGTCCTTTATTGCATTCATTGTTTTGTTTTTATTGATTCTATGCTGTTCTGTTTGATTTTTACTATGTCTGAAGGTATCTGCAGCTATTTTGAAGACAACAGGAATAACCATTGTTGATTTCCTATTGTTTTGAAGTCCTATGTCACACTTGTATGTTTGGATTGGCTTTGTTCTGTTTACTTAGATTTATTTTCTTTAACATAAAAAAATAATGTCACTATCAGTTGGTAGTGATCAATGGCGAAATGACTTATTCAACATTTATCTAATTAATTTTAAAGCAGAATTTAAATTCAGTTTTTTCAGGCTTGTAGAGCAGTTATCATTCCTTTCTACTGCATGACTTCTTCTGCTTATTCTCCATCATTAATTCTTCTTATCATTAATTCTTATGGCATCCTTAATGATTTATTTCAAACTCCTTTGGTATCACCAAGAGTCATCTTCGTAGACTCCTATTGTAGGTATGAAGCAGACTAGAAAAACACCCTGTCAATAAATTAGTTACAAGAATGCGAGTCACCAACATGTTTAAGGAATTCTATAATAAACCAGTAGATAAAAAGAAATATATGACATGGCTTTTAAACAAATGAATTTATTGTTGAGTTTAGTAAATAGAATATGCCTGACAGTTCCTTGTGTTAGTTGTCTGTTTAAATTCAGGGTCAAATGAAACCAATGTTCATTTGAACCTTCTAAATGTTGTCCACTGCAGTGTGGGGGAGTCAAGGAGGTGTTTGGTGAGAGACTAAGCTAGAAACCCTCTGCTTTGTGGCAACAGAGGTCTGTATCTGGTTGCTTTACCAATATCCTGGACCCAGTAGATTTGAAATAATGAGAATAGTGTTTTGACTTCAAGACAAATCTTTTCTGGGTGGACTTGAGCAGGGAACATAGTTGATTTTTGTAAAATACCTGTGCTCTTCGTGACTGGAGATCTCATTGCATCTTTGATCTCTAGGGGGGAGGGTTAAATGTCAGACTTCTAAAGGAAGACATAAAAGTTGTTTCCAGGAAACTTTCCAAGATCTTTTCTTTTAAAGGCCAAATTCCATCAGGAGTCATGCAACAAGCTTGGTTAGAACTCAGCTTGATGTGAATTATACAAGACTTTTCATGGTGATGATTATATGCCTACAACAGCATCGTAACATCAAGTTCTCTGCTTTATCCATCAACTCCTCAATCCAGGTGCCAAGATCAAGGCTCCTATAGATCACAAAACAGACATATTTGCTTACAGCTAGTAACATCTGTCTGTATACCCCAGGCTACAGGGGAAATGCATGTCCTATTCCTGGTTTTTTGATAAGATCAAAGACAGAAAGGTGAATGAAGAGAGTCTAATACTAGGCCAAGAAACTAGGTTAGAGCCTTCGTTTCATGTTATCCTTCCTGACAGTAACTATCGCTGAAGTCAGTCTTCTATCAATAGAAACAAAAAGCTCACTTTTCATAAGGTCTTGTTTTCCATTTGAAGGCATTCTGCCTTGTTAGTTACCACTTACAGAAAGCTTTAGTTGCATTGCAAATCACAGTGCTATTGTTGTAGATTTAATTTTCATGGCCTCAAATTAGTGAAATAGATAATGCAACCAGTCATCAGAATTGTAATAATCCTATTGATTATTAATCTTTTACTGCTATAATAGTGGTAAAGCATTAAGATAAAATTTTAAGTTATAGTATCATTATTGCCAGAAACAAGCGCATCATTCTTATATTTTGTATGTATGGTTCCCTCGAATATTTTAGAGGCTAATTTTCCATATGTAAGCTGGTCGAAGTCATCTAGAATGATATAAATTACAGGTCATCTTTTAATGGACATGGCTCGCATTGTGCATATGATAAATAATGTTAAGACTACTACAACTCCTTAGATAAAATTCTTTGCTCCCAAGCATTAGCAACCACTTCAAAGGGTAGGTGCCATTTTTTGACCTATGATTTATCCATCACAGTTTCAAAAAATAAGAATTTGATTGGATTTCAAAGTGTAGTCATCCATGTTTTCAGGAGCAATCTTTCTCCTCTCTCAGATTACACACTTATTTAGCGTGCTATGTCTTTCTCATGGCAAGTAGAGGTGATTACAGGGAGAGTAAACCCTGAGTAATCATGCAAACTCTAAGTGTCTTCAGTAATACGTTTCCTGGGGCCACTAAAACTGCAGCCAGAGAGACTATTAAGTAGGATTCTTCTAGACCTGTGGTGCTCAGGTTTTCTAGCTGTGAAGTTAACGTGCTGTTAATGGAGGCAATGAAATTTTCATGTTGAAATGGTTCCTTGCTAATATGTGTACCCAACAAACAAAAGAAAGATAACTGAATGTTTTTAACTTTAATCCTTCCTTCAGTATATGGTCAATTCTAAATTGTCTTATGTTGCAATAAACAATTGGAGAAAAGTCTATAATAGGTGGATCTCTGAGGAAATTCTTGCAAAACACAGAGGAATTCTGGAAGTTGTTTTATATCCATTATTTTGCTACTATTTTATCAACAACATATATTTTAATTACTGTTTAATATGCTTGTTTGATGGATTATAATTCTACCTTCAAGGTATTTGTGCAAAGGGACATCATGATAATTTTCTCATTTTTAAAATTTCCAAGTAGAGTTTTTTAAAGTCCCTCCAATAGTTTTAAAAATATTATAATAACTCAAGGAATGTAAAAAATCCTCTTTTAGCCTGGCATGGTAACATAACTATAATCCCAACATTCTGGGAGACTGAGGCAGGAGGTTTGCAAGTTTGAGCCCAGCCCAGTCCACCCTGGGTAACTTAGCAATTTAATAAGACTCTGTCTCAAAATTTTTTAAAAAATTCAAAAACAACAGGGGATGCTCAGTCCTCAGTAATGCAGACATGCATGCACAACAAGCACACACAATCCTCTTTAATTCCATCTTCCAGGATAACCACCTTCCATCATTAAGTACCTATTCTCCTATCATATTAAAATTCATATGCAGTCAGCATAACATGTTGAGAACATCTTTATGATCACTTGGTAGTGTGCTAATTTCTTTCAGCTACAATCAATATACTCTTAAAACTCCTGGGAAAAAGATGACCTTATATCTTCTCAGGAAATAGAAGGATGTGACTTGTAGGAGTGTCCCAAAAAGATCAGAAAAGGAAACTAATCCTTCCTACAAACTCCCACATGGAAATAACTGAACAATTTTTCAAAGACAATCCAACAGGTAGAAGCATCACCTTTCATTTGACTAATCCTTTAATAATGGATTTTAGAATGTTTTCAATTTCATCATTCAAATTAATACCATAAGAAATATCTTTATGTAATATATATCTTTGTAACAATTGTCATAAGATAACTTCTTAGATGTTAAATATCCTTTATTTATTTATTTATTTAAATTTTATTTAAAGAGAAAAACAAAACAAAACAGAAAAAAGGGTAGTAACAATACAGAATTTCAAGGAAAAAGAAAAGAACAAAAAAACACTAAGAAACCATTACTTGATAAATTATATACTGTCATCTTGGAAATAGTTGTTCATGTTACAACATTAAAACATACAAAGTAGACATTCAAACAATGAGACTGTTAACAGTTCTGCTCAAAGATCTAACAAAAATAGTAATATGGTCATCCATCTTACACACTTAAATATACGTGCAATTATATCCTTTAGGGCACTTTCTTTTCCTCTCTTTTTTACAGTAGCAATTACACATTTTCAGTTTTATTACTCCTACAGTTCTTATTACTTTTTACACTAGAGAAACAACGTGATATTTATAAATATGATTTTTATTTATTTCACTAATGAGGATAGTCTCAAATTGTCTCCATTTCCTTATGAAAGCCTCAAGATCACCCTTCTTCATAGCTGAGTAATATTCTATTGTATAAAAATACCACATATTTTTCATCCACTCTGCAGTTGATGAGCATCTTGGTTGTTTCCAAGATTTAGCTATTACAAATTGTGCTGCTATGACCATGGGTGCGAATATATCACTGTGATATGATCTTTTCAGTTTTTCTGGGAAAATACCCAGGAGGGGAATAGCTGGGTTGAATGGAACTTCCAATCCTAGTCTTCTGAGAATTTTCCATACTGATTTCCATAGTGGTTGCACCAGTCTACACGCCCACCAACAGTGAAACAGTGTTCCTTTTCCCCCCCGCAGCCTCACCCACATTTGTTATCAGTTGATTTCTTGATGGCAGCTATTCTTTCCGCTGTGAGATGATATTTCAATGTTGTTTTAATTTGCATTTCTCTAATGACCAGTGATGGTGATGATTTCTTCATGTATTTCTTTGCCATTTGTATATCTTCATCTGAGAACTGTGTGTTCATCTCAGATGCCCATTTTTGGAGAAGGTCTTTGAATTTGGGGGGCTTGATGTTTTTCAATTCTTTATATGTTCTTGATGTAAGTCCTTTGCCTGCGGGGTTGCTGGTTCAAATTCTTTTCCATTCTGTGGGTTTTCTTTTCACTCTGTTGGTGATTTCTTTTGAAGTGCAGAAACTTTTCAATAATATGAGATCCCAGTTGTTGATTCTCTGAAGTGTTTCCTGTGCAGTTTGCATTTTGTTCATGAATTCTCTGCCTACTCCTATGTCTCCAAGACTTCTACCTACCTTACCTTCTAGTAGATTTAGTGTTTCTGTTTTAATGCCTAGGTCTTTGATCCATTTAGACTTTAGTTTTGTGCCTGTTGATATGCATGGATCTAGTTTCAGTATTCTACATGTGGAGAGCCAATTTTTCCAACACCATTTATAAAGAGGCTGTCCTTCTACCAGTGAACATGTTTAGCCCCTTTTTCAAATATCAGGTGGCTGAGTGTCTTTGTACTTATACTTGTATCTTCTAATCTGTTCCATTGATCCTCAGGTCTATTTCTTTGCCAGTACCATGCTGATTTTATTACTGTGGCTTTGTAGTACAGTTTCAAGTCAGGAATTGAGATGCCTTGTCTTTATTGCCCAGGATTGTCTTTGCTATTCTAGGTATCTTCTGTTTCCAAATGAATTTTAGGAGTGTTTTCTTTAGATCTGTGAAGCATGTCAATGGTATTTTGATTGGGATTGTGTTAAATCTGTATAACAGTTTTGGGAGTATGGCCATTTTCACAATGCTGGTTCTTCCTAGCCAAGAGCAAGGAATATCCTTCCATTTTCTAATATCCTCTTCAATCTCCTTTTTAAGTGTAGTTTAATTTTCAGCATATAGGTCTTTTACATTTTTAGTTAGGTTGATTCCTAAGTATTTCATTTTTTTAGATGTTATTGTGAAGGGTGATATTTCCATTATTTCTCTCTCAGTGAGTTTCTTGCTTGTGTACAGGAATGCTATTGATTTTTGAGCATTGACTTTGTAGCCAGCTACACTGCTGAATTTGTTTATTACCACTGGTAGTCTTTTAATGGAGTTTTTGGGGTCTTCTATATAGAGTATCATGTCATCAGCAAATAGTGATAATTTAACTTCTTCATTTCCTAGCTTTATTCCTTTTATTTCTCTCTATTTTCTGATTGCCCTGGTTAGTATTTCCAGAACTATATTAAAAAGGAGTGGTGATAGTGGACATCCTTGTCTTGTTCCTGATTTTAAAGTGAAAACTTTCAGTTTTTGTCCACTTAGTATAATGTTGGCTGTTGGTTTGTCATAGATGGCCTTTATAAGGTTGAGGTAGACACCGTGTATTCTGAGTTTCTGAAGGGTTTTTATCATGAACATGTGTTGGACTTTATTGAAAGCTTTTTCTGCATCTATTGAGATGACCATGTGGTTTTTGTTTTTGGCTCTGTTGATGTGGTGTATTACATTTATTGATATGCCTGCATTCCTGGAATGAACCCCAGTTGGTCATAATGTATAATCTTCCTGATGATTTGCTACATTCTATTTGCCAATATTTTATTGAGAATCTTTGCATCAATGTTTGTTAGTGAGATTGGCCTATAGTTCTTTTTGGTTGGGTCTTTCTCTGGTTTTGGTATGAGAATAATACTTGCCTCCAGGAATGATTTAGGGAGAATGGCTTTCTTTTCAATTTCATTGAAGAGTTTAAGGAGTATTGCCATCAAATCTTCTCTAAATTTCTTGTAGAATTCAGCCATGAATCCATTGGGACATGGGCTTTTCTTTGTTGATAAGTTTTTTTTAAAGTACATTTTCAATTTCAATAGCTGATATTGGGTTATTCAAAATTGCTATATCTTCTTGGTTGAGCTTTGGTAGTTCATATGTTTCTAGAAATCTGTCCATTTCCTCTGTGTTTCCCTCTCTATGTGAGCAGAGATTTTCAAAGTAGATATTCATGATCTTTTGAATTTCCATGGGATCTGTAGTAATTTTCCTCTTTTCAGTCCTTATTGAGTGAATTTGGGTTTTTTTCTTTCTTTTTCTTTATAAGGTTAGCTATAGGTTTGTCAATTTTGTGTAGCCTCTCAAAAAACCAGTTTTTTGATTAATTCTTTGTATTGTTTTTTAGTTTCAATTGCATTGATTTCTGCTCTAATCTTTACAATTTCCTTTCTTCTATGAGCTTTGGGTTTAACTTGCTCTTCTTTTTCTAGAAGCGTGAGATGAAGCATTAGGTTGTTTATTTGTGCTCATTCTTTTTTCTTGATATGACAATTTATTGCTATATGTTTCCCTCTTAACACCACTTTCATTGCATCCCACAGATTACAGTGTGTTGTGTCTTCATTTTCATTGAATTGTAGGTATGCTTTATTTTTTCTTTAATTTCATCTGTAGCCCACTGGTTGTTCAAAAGGTTGTTGTTTAATTTCCATGTATTTATGCAGGTTTTTCAATTTCTTTTGCTATTAATTTCCAGTTTTAGTGCACTGTGGTCAGATATTATGCATGGGATAATTTCAATACCTTTGCATTTACTTAAGAATGTTTTATGGAATAATATATGGTCTATTTTGGAGAGTGTCCCATGCACAGCTGAGAAGAATGTGTATTCTGATGTAGTTAGGTGGAACACTGTGTAAACATCTACTAAGTCCAATTGCTCTCAGGTATGATTCAGTTCTATTTTATCTTTGCTGACTTTTTGTCTAGTTGATCTATCTCTTGTGACAATGGGCTGTTAAGGTCCCCTGTAATAATTGTGTTCTTATGTATTTGGTTTTTCATGTCCATTAGTATCTGTCTTATATAGTTAGGTGCTCCTGTGTTTGGTGCACATATATTTATAATTGTTAGTTCTTCCTCTTGAATTTGTCCACTTACAAGTATGTAGTGACCTTCTTTGTCTCTTTTAATCATTTTAGGTTTGAAGTTCACATTGTCTGCAAATAGAATAGTTACCCCTGCTTTTTTCTGGGTTCCTGTTGCATGGAATACTGTTTTCCATTCTGTGATTTTTAATCTATGAGTTTCCTTTTGAGTCATATGTGTTTCTTGTATATCACATATTGTGGGATCATGTTTCTTGATCCATTCTGTCAACTTATTTCTTTTGATAGGTGAATTGAGGCCATTTACATTTAAGGATATCACTGATAGGTACTGGTTCGACTTTGCCGTGTTATGTTCCAATTGTTTGCTTTCTGTTTTTCCCTCTTATTTAATTGCTTGTCCTACCTGGTGGTTTCTTTCTGTTGTTCTGGATATTGTGGTCATTTTTTTCTCTGTATAGTATGCCTTTCAATACTCTTCCTAGGGTTGGCTTGGTGGACGTCAATTTCTTCAGTTGTTCTTTGTCATGGAAGTATTTAATTTCTCCATTAAATTTGAATGAAAGTTTTGCTGGGTACATCAGTCTGGGTTGAAAGTTATTTTCTTTCAGGGCTTGAAATATCTCACTCCAAGCACCTCTTGACTTGAGGGTTTGTGCTGAAAA
This sequence comes from Dolichotis patagonum, assembly GCA_004027295.1. Lineage (NCBI taxonomy): Eukaryota > Metazoa > Chordata > Mammalia > Rodentia > Caviidae > Dolichotis > Dolichotis patagonum. The sequence goes on from PVJX010004772.1 coordinate 90,115, forward strand.
GTCTGCTGTGATTCTAATGGGCTTTCCTTGAGGGTGAGTTGTGTCTTTTCTCTAACAGCTTTTAGTATTCTGTTTTTATGTTGTGTGTCTGAGATCTTAATTATTATGTGTCTGGGTGTAGATTTATGTTGGTTGTGACTGTTTGGTATTCTATATGCCTCACTTATCTGCCTATCAGATTTTTTCCCCATGTTTGGGAAGTTTTCTCCTATTATTTCTGTGAATATTTTAGTTCTGTCATTTGAATTGACTCCAGTGTCTTCACTAATGCCTATTAATCTTTTTAAAAATTTTTTTAAAGAGAAGAAAGAAAAAAACCCAAACAAAACAGAATAAAGGGTAGCAACAATACAGAATTCCAAGGAAAAAAGGAAAAGAACAACAACAAAAAAAACCTAAGAGATTATTACTTGACAAATTACATACTGACTTCTTAGAAATAGTTGTTCAAATTATAAAGTTAAAACATGTAAAGTAGACATTCAAACTGTGAGTCTGTTAACAGTTCTGTTCCATGATCTGACCAAAAAAAAAAACAGCAATATGGTCATCCATCTTACCCACTCAAATATACATTCAATTATATCAAAAGGGTAAAATTATACAAAACAAAACAGAACAAAGAGGATCACAAGAAGGCAACGTAAGGGACATAAATTCCAAAACTAGACAATCGGAGATATTCACTCTCTATCGTATTGACTCTTGTTTTCTTCCAAATAGTTGTCCATATTGTTACATACAGGGAATTCACATGAAACAATATAGTATGGAATTGATCTGAGCAGAACGAGGAGGGTGTTTCAGGTCTTCAAGACCAGACAATAGGGAAGCCAAGAATGGCTGTCATAGTGTCTCTCATTCTCCTAAAAACAGCTGTCCATACCTTCATGTGTGTTGAACTTAAAACAAAACAAGCTAAAATCATGTTGAACAAAGAATGATAATTTTGCTGCATTTCACATCATATCATGACATTATGGAATCAGCACTGGGTACTGTAGTGTCTTGTTTTCTTCAAAGTAGTTGTTCATTTCAACATGTGTTATATAGTTGGTTCTCGTAAACTGTTTATAAGCTCTACACATGCATGAGTCTCTACATG